>CM051269.1:22800657-23038157 GCA_027921565.1 Artemia sinica | reverse complement strand
AGTTTACCTTGTCACTGTTACTTTCAGTTGATGTTTCAATGTTCAGTTTGGAATTTTTTCCTTGAAATTTAAGACTTGGAATATTTTTTTAGTGGTTTACCTTGTTACTGTTACATTTTATTGATGTTTCTAAGTTCATTTTGGACTTCTTCCGGTGAAATGTAAGAGTTGTAATATTTCAGTACTATTGTGTCGTGGTTTACCTTGTCAGTGTTACATTCTGTCAATGTTTCAAAGTTCATTTTGGAATATTTTTTTTCGTTGAAATGTAAGACTTGTGATATTTTTGTAGTGGTTTACCTTGTCACTGTTACATTCTATTAACGTTTCATAGTTCATATCGGTATTGTTTCGTTGAAATGTAAACTTGGAATATTTTCGTAGAAGTGTGTCTTGTCACTGTTACATTCTATGGATGTTTCAAAGTTTATTTTAGAATTTTTTCGTTGAAATGTAAGACTTTGAATATTTCTCCTTTATAAGGTTAATAAATTCAAACTAAATTTCTATCACCTTTCAGGAATGCATATCAACATATATCAAGCTGTCAATCAACAGGTTGTTAGTCTCTTCAGTAATCTTAGTTATTGTTCTGATTGCTGTCTTTTTTATCGACGTTCTTATGAATAAAAATACACCGCTCAAAATAAGAATTGCTCTTAGTAAAACACAAATGACGATTATTGTCTTTAGATGGCATAGTGTGCATAAACCCTACTCTTGTTCGTGGTAGCTTTTGTTCGTTTCAAGTTTGATTTGACTATTCATTGGAATTTCTATTCGTTTTAGATTTCGTTTATTTATTGAGAGTGTGTTATGTTTGTTTTAAGCTTTAATTACTGTTTGACTTTGTTTCTGCTTGTCTTGAGCTTAATGTAGTTCATTGCATATATTTAAAAAAAACTTCATTTGTGGATTTTTTTTTTATTAACAACATAGAAATAGTAGACCTAATACATTTATTTAAACACTGAAAACGAGTTTGATAAAACCTTTGTTCACTGAAATGATCTTAGTGGTATTTTAGCTAAAGCATATTTTAGCTCTAGCATATCAACACCTATTAAGCTGTCGCTTAACATATTGTTAGTCTCTTCAGTAATCTTAGTTATTGTTCTGATTTTCTTTCGTTTTTATCGAAATTTTGGTGAATAAAATACACAGCTCAAAACAAGAATTGTTCTTAGTAAACCACAAATGACGTTTATTGCCTTTAGAAGGCAAAGGGTGCATAAATCCTACTCTTGTTGGTGGCCTTTGTTTGTTTCAAGTTTGATTTGATTATTCATTGGAATTTCTATTCGTATTGGATTTAGTATATTTATTCAGAGTTTGATATGTTTGTTTTAAGCTTGAATTACTGTTTGATTTTATTCTGCTTGTCTTGAGCTTAATGTAGCTAATTGTATATATTTAAAAAAAACTTAATTTGTAGATTTTTGTTTTAACTTAACAGCATAGAAATAGTGGACCTAATGCATTTATTTAAACACTGAAAACGAGTTTGATAAAAACTTTTGTTCATTGAATTGATTTTAGTGGTATTTTAGCTAAATATTTCCTATGATTAAAATGTTTAAGCTTCAAAAAAATTAAAAAATATCATCAGTCAAAGATTTTTATTTAATAACACTCTAAAGTATTTGTAAAATTATATTTCTCTGACCACATACATGTAAACATATCTTGTAACACGAACATGAGGGAGAACTCTCATGAGATCATTACAGTTTTTTAAAACTGTGCAAATCGTTCGACATCTCTAAAATCTAGGAAGATTCTAGTAGCGATTCCTTGAATTTTTCTTCTTTTTTTTTACTTCATAGCTCCCATTTACGTGACTGTCGATACGAAAATGTGTCACATTTTTTAATAGAAGAAGAAGAAAACTGATTAAGGTTTACATCTCTCTAAAGTATAGCATTTTTGAGCCAAATAAGCAAGCTCAGGAAAGGCGTCTGATGAAAACATCGCCTCTAAAATCACATTATGTTTTGCATTATTTACTAAAATTTATATATGATTTTTTTTACAGTTTCTAGTCCATAAATATGTTACTGTTGACATACCTTTATGTGACGTTTTTTTCTAAATTTTATCTAAATTAGATAAAAATTACGAGAATACTGTAATAAATAACCTATCAAACTACTTTTTGAAACATTCCTTTCTGGCAGAAACAATAATGATAAAATTAATAAAAAGAAATAGACCAAAAACAGTGTGGAGCAGTAAAGAAAATTATTCGGAAATCACTTTCACATTCTAATTATCTAAAATGTATCACAACTTTTTAGTATTGCTCCTGTATGTGAGTAAAAAACGTAACTATTCCAACAATTATGATAACAAACACAGCAATTCCAAGCAATACAATAGTGGAACAACACATTCGACGGTACACGGTATCCTTCTTCTCTTTTTCTGCTATGAGAGCAAGTCGCTGTGCATCTAAAGTGAAGTCAATACAGGTCGAAGAAGAATCCTAAAAAATATGGAGCAATAAACTAAAAGCTGTCTAGATTTATAGCATCTATAAATTACCTTTTACATAAAGTATCTTTGAAGATAGGCCAAAAGAGACAGAGATTTAGAAGAAAAATGTGTGAATAAAATAAAATAACAAAATTATATACTGTAAGTACCAATGTTTTGTTTGAATGTAGTCGCGTAATGACCGGACTGGCATTTTTTTGTCTATGGTTAATTTTGTCTTAATGCATTGGATTTTCACTACATTAAGATTTTTCGTCTGTACTTTTGCCGTGGGATAGACTTATTTGCGTAAGAGCCTGAAGGAACCTGGAACATGGAAGTGTCGACGGAACTTCGACGGAACATGGCTATTTACCCTCTGCTGTGGTTTTTTTTATAGTTATTTTGTTCAGTCAATTAAAAACAAGACGAGGAAGGAAATAGGGATTATCAACTAGTTTTGTTTTCTGCCTTACGATTATCAGAACAGGACAAAGCTATTAGACGTCATTTGCAAATAGAAAAAAACTGAATTAAATGAATACTAAAGCATCTGTTGAATTTTTAAATGTATTTTACAGCTTCATGACATTAAGAGCTGTCCTCGTTTAATGATATTAGAAAAGTCTCTCTTTAAATCATTAATGCTAGTAACTACTATAATTCCTATAATTGTCGTTGTTTTCACATGTAGTGACTGCTTTGGATCCCTCTGTACCTCTTTCCATACACTGAGAAATCACAAATAGTATCAGCCAGCCGTCTTTCATCTCTTCAAATATATCTCAAATATAAGCTACCTGCAGCCATGTCTTTGCTTTAATTAATTGAAAAAAAAATCTACAAAATAAGTTTTTCAAAAACTTATTTTTTGAAAAACGTATACCCAAAACGAAAAGAAATTACAATAAATAACCGAGTCAAACTGAAAACGAGCAGAAATTAATATGAGTAGGGTTCAAAACCCGTAGGCTTTCTAAGAGCCAGAATATAATGATAACGACCGCTCATTCCATAAAAGCCATATATGCCGTCATGGCATAATTTACAACTCTATCCTAGGGCACTGGGGGGTTGTGTCATCCCAAGAAACTTTATTTTGTGTTCTTTGGACCATTTTGAACAAAATTGCTATCTCATAATTTCAATCAGATGCGTTTGGAGAAAAGAGGGGTTGTGGGTGAGGGAGTGGGTATAAATACCCTCCATCACTTTTGACGTTTAAAAAGGAACTAGAAATTCCAATTTTCAACCAAATGAGCCCCTTCTAAGGTTAAACAACCATCCCTTCCATAAAAACCTTGAATTCCCTGTGGCCTAACTTACAACCCTAGCCCCTAGGCTCTGGTGGTTTGTATAAACACCAAAAGCCTTGTTATATGATATTTAGACCATTTTGAATAAAATGACTATTTCAAAATTTCTCTTGGATGCATTTCAGGACAAAACAACGTTTTTTTACATGTCTTAGAATGAACAAGTACACAATATGGGATTAGTGAGATGGTTATGGATTTGAACCATCAAGGACCGCAAGCACGAATGACCCTAGCCACCAGGGACTTCAATCTCCATGGTCCCCTCTCCCCAACCTCCAAGGGACCCCTCCCTCCAAATTTTTTGGCCCATCCCCCCGTTTTTTGTATACTTTTTTGAAGTTTATTTTTTGAACTTTTTTTATTTCAACTTTTTTTATACGTCTTAGAATGAACAATTACACAATATGGGATTAGTGAGATGGTTATGGATTGAAACCTTCAAGGACCGCAAGCACCAATGACCCTAGCCACCAAGGACCTCAACCTCCAAGGTCCCCTCTCCCCAACCTCCAAGGGGTCCCCTCCCTCTAGCTTTTTGGGCCCATCTCCCCATTTTTTTAAACTTTTTGAAGTTTATTTTTTAACATGATAATTTTATTTCAATTTTTTTTACATGTCTTAGAATGGACAAGTACACAATATGGGATTAGTGAGATGGTTATGGATCTGAATCATAAGGATCACAACCACCAATGACCCTAGCCACCAAGGACCTCAACCTACAAGGTCACCTCTCCCCAACCTCCAAGGGGTCCCCTCCCACCAACTTTTTTCGCCCATCCAATCCATTTGTTTTATACTTTTTGAAGTTTATTTTTTAACATGATAATTTTATTTCAGCTTTTTTTTACATGTCTTAGAATGGACAAGTACACAATATGAGATTAATGAGATAGTTATGGATTTGGACCATCAAGGACCGCAACCACCAATGATCCTAGCCACTGAGGACCTCAACCTGCAAGTTCCCCTCTCCCCAACCTCCAAGGGACCCCTTCCCTCGTTATTTATATCTGGAAATCAACTACGCTGAACAAAATGGCTATCTCAAAATTTTGATTGGATGTGTTTGGGGAAATGGTGGGTGTTCAAGGGGTGTTAGTTGCCTTCCAATCACTTTCGACAATTAAAAAGGACACTAGCCATTTCAATTTTCAATCGATTGAGCCCTTTTCCAAGTTTCTACGACAACTCCTTAGATACGAAGGGCCCTGGTCTAAAGGAAAAAAAATATAATACATTGTGCCAACATCGTTCTTTATTTAGCCAGCGCGATTGCGCTGCCTATGATCAGGCTTATGTACTCAGCCTTGTAGCTTTTGATGGATAAAATTAAACTTAAGGAATTTTTTATACTGGTAATCAACATATAAAGCCATTTTTTTGTATCTGTTGTTATCAAAAATTTTGTTTTCAACAATTTTGGTTATTATTGGGCCGAGTCGCTTCTTGCTTACAGTTCGTTGCCACGAACTGCTTGATAAAATTATTTACAGTGATGAATAATCTCGCATAGAAACTATGTAGGAGAGCCAGAGGATTATTACTCAGGTGGCAAGGGGGGGGGGTTACCTGGTTCCTCAAAAAGTGTACTTTTATATTCAAAATTTCTGACTTTCCATGAGCATTCTTGTAAGTATAGAATAAATCAATCTTTAATCCATCTTCTTTTCAATTATGCTTGAGTATAGGTGATGTAGGGTGAAAGCTCCCTTCTTATGGCAGAAAATTTTTTCTTTGTACCATAAAAGATTAATTTCATATGAGGGTCTGAGACCCCATGGCGAACTCGATGATTCCCTTAATGTGCTGGATTCGGGCCTTCAGGACCAGGAGATTTGGGTTTGGCTTACTGGTATTGAGAAGTCATGTACTCTAAGATTTTATAAGCAGATTAAAGTAGTGCATGGAGAGGAGTTATACTTGAGACTGAACCTACCGTGGAGGGCACTGAATCAGGGTTGCCAGATCAAGGACATAAAAGAGTGATTTTTGTTCAGAAAGAGTGCAAGTCAAAAAATTTGCGCATCCCCTCTTATGCTTCCCCTCTGAGGTAAAAAAAAGAGTAATTTCACGGAAAAAAAGTGCAAGTTGGCAACCCTGTTCCTTGGGTTAAATGCTCATTTGATGAATAGGCCAACTACTGACGTTTAAAGAGAATGAAAACTGACACACAAAAAGAGTGATTTTCACTCTCCTGCATCTATTCTGAGGTAGAAAAGAGTACATTTCACACCAAAAGTTTGCAAGTTGGCAACCCTTCACTGAAGTGCTGGTTGTAGGTGCGACCAAAAGCGTAGTATTGTGTAGGGGACACTACGGTTCTTATGATGAAGATAAACCAAGAAGTAGGTTGGTTTGCCCCCTTTGTGGAAAATATGTGGATGACCTGGAACATTTTCTGAGTAAGTACCAAAGCCTAGAGAACTTAAGGAATATATTTTTTTGTTTGGGGGGGGGGGGGGGTGCCCATGGCAACCAGCAGCTTTGGAGACTTATTCTATTGAGCTAATTATTGCGGTGGAAAGTTTTATAGGGAATATTTTAGAAGTACAGAAGTTATAGTTTCATAGTATTGAGTGCTATTGCTTGATTTGTTCAATTCTTTACATCCTTCTCTGCTTTTTTTGTATATATGGTAACTGACTTTTAAATACGCGTATATGTAATATATGTATTGCCACTTGCCGGCACAAAAAACGGAGGGGTATCTTCAGTATTTTAAGAGATTTTCCCAGGAAAGGGGTGGCAAGTTTTGGGAGGAGCTTTGCTTCGGATGTTTAGTTGGAAATACTGGATTTTAGTTTAATATTTTTTTTTTTTTATTAAGCAGTTATGTGGTAACAGACCACTAAGAGCAGGCCTAGTAGGCCGACTAAGGCAGTTCTACGACTCGTGCTTACACTAAGCAGAATTTAAAAGAAAATTTTTGATAAAAATACATAAAAAAAAAATAATACTAAAAGAACAATGAAATAATAAACAACATAAGTTACGAGCCTGAGAAAACTTGCTCCATTTAAGAAGGAAAAAATTTTTTTTTTTTATTCGCAAATTGACCTTAGTCTCATACACATCCTAGTTAACCTTCTGTCATTCATTTTTCGAAATGAATTCGATCGCTTTACTGACTTGTTACTATGTGTAATAAATAAAGTTCAAGAGAAATTGTGTCCCCTCATTTTCGGAAAGATTTCTGTTCACTGTAAGTTTTAATGTGGCTCCTTACTTTCATTTAGAAAAACCTGTTTTTTAGAGTTAATGAAGTAAAGAGTATATCAGCTGCTATGATGCTAAAGCCTCAAAAACAAAAAATAGACTAGGTCAGGTATGTGTGTAAAGGGTTAAATTTTATAATATTTCATCAAAACCTCATGATATAGCCAACTTTATAGTGTGCGCAGAGAGTTTTCGGAGGTGAAGAGCTTATATAGAAAGTAATTTTGAAACCCTAAATAATGAACAAAACCAAAAGAATTATTACTTATAAAATTAACTAAACTTACAGTAATAACCATTGCTGAGGTTTAGTGACACTTTTCGATCTATCACTAAATCTTGAACAGAAGAAAATAAATAGAATCAAAATTTATCTCTCAAATTCATTCTAATTACTCACTTCCTGTTCATATTAATTCTTGCCGAAAACTCGATCTTCTACGAAATAATGTAAGAATCTGCTGCCATTTTAACTTAAGAATGACGCCATAAAACATTAACTTTGAATTTCAGTACTTTTAAAGTTTGTATTTGAATGATTTGAATAGGGTAATAAATCTTTCAAGTCTTATTAATTTTTCCCATTCCTATTTTTCCAAGAAATATTTATCATGTCAATACGTCAGGCCTAAAGTGAAGGTATTGGTAGATAGTGCACAAAATGTTACCGAGTTGCTTTAGACAAAAGATACCGAAACAGTTTCTTTTTAGGACTTGTTGATCGATTTCCCGTACCATTTCTTAAATGTACACTCTTCTGAAAGTGCTTACGGAGCACTGACCTTGATAATAAAATCCAGTGGAAAAGTGTTACCTACTTTCTAGGAAATTTTCGATAAAAGGGCAAGGTACAACCTTTAGTTTTGAACTACTAATTTTATGTTGAGCCAAATTCATATTTAGTAATCCAAAGAAAAGAAATGGGGAAAGTTTTACATGTCCTTCAACTTCATCGATATACGCAAAGGAAAGAGCTTGATCGATTGTATATTTTTGTATTTGATGCACTGAACATTTCAACAGAAGATATTTAATAGAATTTTAATGCTTTCAACGGATCATCCATCGCTTATTTTAGTTTTGATCCAAAAGACGTTACCACATTACCATTGTCAAATCATTTCGATCGTTTAAATATTCTTCGATAACATTTTTACCCAAGCCGAAAATTGTCACAAAGAAACATGGTAACGTCTTTTGGATTAAAACAAAATAAGCGATGGATGATCCGTTGAAAGCATTAAAATTCTATTAATTATCCTCTGTTGCCATGTTCAGTGCATAAAATGCAAAAATATACAATCGATCAAGCGGCTGTCTATCTTGGTAAGGAACTTTTTACAAAAGGTCGAACTTTGTCGTATTTAGTAGATTGCAATCTTTAGAAGGACGATAAATTGAAGAACTGGACTGGAACAAGCTAACAGAAAAAAAACTTTGTTTTTTTTTCATTATACCCTATAATGAAGATGCAATAAGAGAATTGAAACGAATGCGTAAAGTCCAAAGTTAAAACGAGCAAACTAACCAAAGTCGCTGTCCCCTACAGTTTGTCTGAACATTTTAGAATGGTGAGGTTGGTACTGTGATACCTGAGTACTGCTTGTGCAATAAATTATTTTCCATTCTTCATTTGAACAAATACCGATATTTATAAAGAAAAGAGGGGAACAAAAACTAATTAGTAGACTTCTGATGCGCTCTACGCCGCAAGAAAATCTTGAAACGCGCCAAATAGAACTTTTTGGTCTTGAAAAACTGCAGAAGTCAAACCCTCTTGTTTTTTAATTTCTCTCCAAATTGAAGTTTTATTTCTCCCTATTGAAATCCATAAATGAACCTCATTTGATAGCTCACTTTGAATGGCACTGCCCAGCGGTACAACTAGTTAACTACCTAAAGCAATATCAGACTTTTCCTTTCATGTATATAAGAGAGGCTAAAATCACCACTTTTTGTCACCAGTACCAGTTTAAATTTGGCTTACAATTTTTCACATTAACACAGGTCTGCTTCGTGCTAAAGAGATTTTGAATTAAAATAATGCTAGAAAAATAATACTACTACTTCCAAAACCTCACTGTAGCGGCAACCCATCTCAGGCCAAGGCAGCTGCGCACGTTTATTAAAAGTCTGTTCAAACCTTCCCTGTTTCTTCCTTCCCAAGAGTTTTCAATTTCCATTAAATATTTTTTTACAACCTCTTTTCACCCCCTTTCGATAACACCCACTTTTCGCTAGAAAACCTAAATAATTCTGATTCATTGAAACTTACACAGAAATTTCAACTCTGATCCTAAGAAATGTTTAGCAATAATCTAAATTATCCAGTTCTCAGACTGAGGCAAATCAGAGATGCTGTTTTTTCTTTTTTTTTTTCTTCCTTTTATGTTATTTACCAAGCATCCGACTCCCAGTTTACAATAATATTTGAGCTAAATCTCGGAAATTTATATCCTGCAAATTAATAGAGACAAACTGCTTCTTAAAACCTAGATTAGACAGACACAAACATTAAAATAGGAAACAAGGAAATAAAAGCTAATTAGTTGGCTTGTTGGTGTTTTTTCTACGCTGGGATGAATGCGTCAACAAACCCAATGCAAAATTCTACTTTGGAAAACCAGTAGGAACATAATCCTCTGAAATTTTAATTATTTATTAAAGGTGCTCTTAAATAAAAACGAACATTTTCTATATGACTCAAATTTACTGTTTTGTTTAATTCGTTCTGTATTTGTTTGGTAAAGTCAATTGGTTGTATATTTGATTAATGTAAATCAATCTGTAGGTGTTACCTATCATAAGGAGTAAATATAAGTAGCTTAAAAGATACTTTCTCAAGGGTTGGAAAATACTGATCATTCAATGGTGATCATAAGGAAAAAGAGTCCAACCAATCCTTTAGGTGACTTTAGAGGAGGGGCTACCTATTTCTTATGCTAGTAATTTAAAGTAGAAATCCCATTACTGTAAGAAAAAATCTGTTCAAACGTGTCATGAAATAACTATCAAACCAAAACCAACTATGAACTCACCGCAGCAACCAGAAACGCAAGCTTAAAAAAGCTATGCGTGCTACTCACTGACCTTTTAATAGATCTCCCGTCTTTATTTCCTCTAAGGAAGCTTACACTTCTTTTGAATATTTTCTTATGAACTCCTCTCACCTCATTCAAGAATGTCCTGCTTTCATTTAGTCTGGAATGGCCAGGAGCACGATTTCTTGTGCTTATCCTTTACAATTTCAGGAGCCAAATTTCAGGATAATCCGTATAAAGTAACGTAAACATTTGAATTTTTCTTCCATTAAAGTTTCAGAACTAGACAAAGGCTTCGAACCACATTTTTTTGCTACAGCTTATTGTATGATATACCAGCTACTGAAAAGAGTCCCAAAAAAACATTTTCAGAATTCCTCTAGAAGATGTTTGGCATATGTACTGAGCCTTTTCACCTATCGATGGGTCCGAACCATCCTTGACAACTATTATAACAGTTGTTTTTATTATGCTGTTATTAGTTTTAAGACTTATTATCCAATTCTTTCCAAATTGTCACCCTTAAATTCGGTCGAAACCAATATTAAAAAAGGGAAACAAGGAAACAAAACCTAATTAGTGGGCTTATTGATGCATTTCTTTTCGCTTTGAGAATGTTTAGAACAAAATAAATAAAGCTCCTTACTCTGGGAAACAGTCGAAATAAAACCCTCTTAAATAGCAATCAGATTCATTCTTAATTGTATTTTTATGACTCCCTGATGATTATGATATATCACATATTTTCATGATATATATATATATATCACCGGACTTTGAAAAGGGGAGGGGAAATAGAAATGAAAAGGATTCTTTAATTCGTAATTTTTACTTCAGCAGGACATTAGCGTTATTTCTTGTGTATTTCTAAAAAAAAAAAAACTAGGAATGCACGCGCTGTGGAAACTTCACTGATAAAATTGCTCAAAGTTGATGCAATCTATCCTTAATCTTTACGGTCTCTTAAAAAGTACACTAGAACAAAAAAAAAACAACAAATAGAAACGCATGATCAGTCTTCTGGCAAAATCATAAATTCCACATTTATGCAGATAGGACATCATAACCCCCACAATAACATTTTCTGATACGCTGAATCTGAAGGTCTGATTTACAATAAGGTTCATTGACTTTTTTTTTGGGGGGGGGGTGTTTCTCCCTTTTTCGAAAATTAGGCTCCTTGTTTTCAAAATCCCTTTTTCTTGTGAAGCTTAGAGCCTTTGGTGGGTAGATATTAAACGTAATGAAATTTATATATTTCCGATCTGCATAAAAACCCAATTCTTATCAATTGCTATCAAAATTCCATATTTGAGTTTCGGTTACAATTGAGCTGAGTCGTTCCTTAATTACAGTTTAACACCATGAACAGTTTGATAAAACTTATTGGGCTAACGTCCTATTTTCAAATAATCCGGTATCAAACCAGAGTTTTTGAAGCACGATCCATGCTATTAAAGTGTAGTATTTCTGAGTCCAGTTGAAATGTGCACCATTTTTTAAAATTCTCTTTTTTGGGGAAGCTTTTGGTTCCTTTACGTGTACTTAAAGGACTGAAATACCCTTACAGGCGTTTTCTTTTCTTCGATATATTTGCTTACTTGGTTATTCAGCGTAAGCAGCAAATTAATGGCAAATCCAGGGAAGAATTTGTTTTGAAACGCTTTTTGGGTCTCATTACAAAAATGACATTTATTGCAAAAACAAAAGTTGTTCCCACAAAAGGATTTTCGTTCTTAATTAGAAAAACTTGAAATCAGAAAGCAATGTATTTTCACCGTTAGTACTGTTAAGGGTAGGGTAGCATCTTAAGAAATTTTCTACCTACGGAAACTCACAAAAAATGTATTTAAAAAGCGATTGTAAAAGTTAAAAGATAGTTTTTGCACATAAGTTTTTGCGTGTTCATTTTGCAGACAAGAAAGCTCAACTTATTTCAAAGTAAAATATATTTCCTTATTTTTATAATTATCTTTTTATACTCAAAATTCAATTAGCATTCCCCTTTTTCCGCTATAATTCAAATATTTTAATCGAACTTATTTAAATCTATACTGAACATATTACTTTCAATGGTCCTATAGTCAAATTTAAAATGATATTCAAGAAACTTAAAACTACTGTTGAAGTTCAAACCGCGTTGATTGATATAGCCTGTTTACGGTGAAAAGTAAATTTTTGCTACTGAAAAGTACATAAATCTTAATAGTTTCAATGATTTGTTGGAATTCAATAACCAAGTCACAATTCCAACAGAAAAATTGGATTTTTGTGATTGGTTTGAATTAAATAAGCAAGTCACAATTCCAACAGAAAAATTGGATTTTTTTTGACTTGTTTGAATTCGAGCAAAACATTTTGTTGGAAATCAAATTTTTTTTTAAGTGCAGCTTTTTCACTTGAGACACGACACCAAAAGTGCCGTTTTTGTGCCATTTGAACTTGATGATGGTGAAATTTATATGAAAGACGTAGATATGTGCAATACCTTTTATATGAGCTATAAAAGATCTACCAACGATGTTCTGGTAGCCTGTTAGTGCAACCCTTTGAGAAATAGCACATAAAGTGCCATTTTAGTGCCAAATGGCACATGCAGATGGCAGAATTTATAAAAAGCAAGTAGATATGAGAAATAGCTTTTGAATGAGCCATTAAGAATTTGTTTATGATGTTCTGGTAGCCCGCTAGATCTGTTGAAAAAAAAAAAAAAGAAAAAAAAAAAAAAAAGGGAGACAGATCAGTGCTACCGATGCAAAAAAGTGATTTTCCTTGTTGTTCAGGGAGATTTCAATGGTACTTTTCATTTCGATCTGACGCCATTTTTGAGGGGTTTCAGTTTTTTTTTAATCACCATGAATTTCTTTTCGCAATAAACTTTTACTTTTAAGACGAACCGAAATAATAATTATCATTCCTGGGTTAGTGTCAGATGGCGATTTTTTTCACTAGGCAGTTCTTTTCAAAACGTGTTTCTTAATTTTTGGTTACTATGGACTGCGGTTCGCTCTTTACAAGGTTGCAGCTGCCGCTGCAACCATGATAGACTTATTAACTATCCTTCTGAGCTTATTTCCCCATTATTTCTTCACAGTTATTATCAAGCCGAGGGGCTATGCTGGCTTATAATAATCGCCCGAGCAATGTCTCACTAATTTTGGTTCCAGCTCTTTTTATTCTATTCCTTTTTAAAGAACAATCCTCAAGACCTTCCCTGCAAATTCTCAGGAACAGAACAAAAGGAGCTTTTTAATTGAATTTCAAAAATCGAGTTCTTTTCTTGATAAGAACAACAACTTCAGTATTAGAGAAAGAGACAGTCCAATTTCGCAGTATATAGATATCTAATAATAATTTAAAGGTCAGAGGGTATCTTTAATTGAGGAAAGGGAATACGATTCTAAGTACAAAGGTTGTTAATTAATATTATAATTTAAATTTGTGGGGAGTTTCATAATATAGAAAATGAAATCAATTCGGTAAGTTGACAGCTTTAAAACGTTAGGTTACACGTCAGACAAGATTTGCATTTAGCGCCAAAACAAACACATGGGTAATTAAAAAAAGTTTGAAGAAAATTAATCAAAACCTTGTTAAACACAGACGAAAACAATTATATTGAGCGCTGAAAAGTCTTAGCATGACTAGAAGTGAAACTCCAAAGACTTCCCGATTTCAGCGATCTGCCGACCGTAGCAATCAACGGGAAGTGACCGAAATCCCATGAAGCCGGTTTTTGGGAAAGGGGCTGTCCCCTCCTCAACACCTTGATCTTTACGCTAAAGTTTTCATTGTTTTAAAAAGTAGAGTTGGGACAAAATGTCAAACCTTAGCGTAAAGAGTGAGGCGTTGAGGAGGGGACAGCCCTTTCCATACGGAATAATTCGGAATAATTGAAAAGAACGTGTTTTTTATTTAATTTCTGAACGTTTTTCAGCTAATGCATGTTCAAATTTGGCACACCGTACATGAAAATTTAAAACGAAGTTTGCTTATTTATTTAGGAAAATTTATTCCGTATATGAAGGGTTTTCCCCACCTCAATACCTTGATCTGTACGCTAAAGCTGTTAACATCTTTAAAAAAGCTTCCTATTCTAATTAAACAGCCCCGTGTTTCAGTAGCCGTTCTTTAAAAATTGGGACAAACAGTCAAACTTTAGTTTAAAGAGCAAGGTATTGAAGAGGGGGCAACCCTTCATGTATAAAGTAATTTCTGATCTTTTTGAGATTTAATGTTGCTGCTCCTTACTTTCAGTTAAAAAGGTTCGTATTTTAATTATATTTGGATCGTTATTCAAGTAATGCCAGTAAATCTGGCTCTCCTTCCATCAAATATACCCCTTCCCCTTACAGAAAACTCCTCATAGGAAATTGAATCTAGCGTAAGGTGCACCCTCCCCCGTCAAAGTCCCTCCAGACAGTTCTATTCACGCTGAAAAGCACCCTCCCCATAAAATTGCTTGCAGACGATTCAGCCCACAGTTTATATAATTAGGCAGTAAGTTTACCGTTGATTATTTCTGGCTCTTAATTCTTGGTGCGAACAAAAAGCTCCTCCCACTTATTCATGCATTAGCGAAATCCACTTATTCATGTGGATGTATTCATGAATCCACTTATTCATGAACTTATTCATGAACGCGAAGCCAAGTTTCGCGTTCAAGAGAGATCTGACTTGTTTACCCGTGAAAAGATCTAATGTCGCTTATGTTTATCCATTTTTCCATTTCCATTTCTCGAACACAACGAATATAATTGACAAAACCTAAATATCAGAGTGAATAAATACTTTATCAAAATCCTTTATCGGATATGTCAGATAAAATTGACAAAATCTAAGTATCAGAGTGATTAAATTCTATATAAACATCCCTTTTCTCGGATAAATGGGATAAAATTGACAAAATCTAAGTATCAGAGTGAACAATTGTTTTTTATCAACATCTTTTGTCAGATACAACGAATATAATTGGCAAAATCTAAATATCAGAGTGATTAAATGCTTTATCAGCATTTTTTGTCGGATATCTCGGATAAAATCTAAGTATCAGAGTGATTAAATTCTATATAAACATCCCTTTTCTCGGATAAATGGGATAAAATTGACAAAATCTAAGTATCAGAGTGAACAATTTTTTTTTTATCAACATCTTTTGTCAGATACAACGAATATAAATATCAGATTGATTAAATTCTATATCAGCATCCTTTGTCGGATATACTGGATAAAATTGACAAAAGCTAAGTATCAGAGTGAATAAATTTTTTTTATCAACATCTTTTGTCAAATACATCAAATATAATTGACAAAATCTAAGTATCAGAGTGATTAAATGCTTTATCAGCATCCTTCGTCGGATATCTTGGATAAAATCTAAGTATCAGAGTGATTAAATTCTATATCAACATCTCTTTCTCGGATACATGGGATAAAATGTGACAAAAACTAAGCGTCAGAGTGAATATATTTTTTTATTAACATCTTTTGTCAGATACAACAAATATAGTTGACAAAATCTAAGTATCAGATTGAATAAATGCTATATCAGCATCCTTTGTCGGATATGTTGGATAAAATTGACAATATCTAAGTATCAGAGTGAATAAATTTTTTTTTATCAACACCTTTTGTTGGATACATCAAATACAATTGACAAAATCTAAGCATCAGAGTGATTAAATGTATTATCAACATCATTTGTCGGGTATATCGGATAAAATTGACAAAATCTAAGTATCAGATTGATTAAATTCTATATCAACATCCATTTATCGATAACATGGGATAAAATTGACTAAAGCTAAGTGTCAGAGTGAATAATTTTTTTATCAACATCTTTTGTCAGATACAACGAATATAATTGACAAAATCTAAGTATCAGAATGAATAAATGCTATATCAGCATCCTTTGTCGGATATGCTGGTTAAATTGACAAAATCTAAGTGTCAGAGTGAATAATTTTTTTTTTATAAACATCTTTTGTAATACATCAGATATAATGGATAAAATCTAAGTATCAGAGTGATTAAATGCTTTATCAGCATCCTTTGTCGGATATCTCGGATAAAATTTAAGTATCAGATTGATTATATTCTATATAAATCCCTTTCTCGGATACATGGGATAAAACTGACAAAATCTAAGTATCAGAGTGAATAATTTTCTTTATCAGCATATTTTGTCAGATACAACGAATATAATTGACAAAATCTAAATATCAGGTAGATTAAATTCCTTATCAGCATCCTTTGTCGGATATGCTGGATAAAATTGACAAAATCTAAGTGTCAGAGTGAATAATTTTTTTTATCAACATCTTTTGTCAAATACATCGAATATAATTGACAAAATCTAAGTATCAGAGAGATTAATTGCTTTATCAGCATCCTTTGTCGGATATCTCGGATAAAATCTAAGTATCAGATTGATTAAATTCTATATCAACATCCCTTTCTCGGATACATGGGATAAAATTGACAAAATCTAAGTATAAGAGGAATATTTTTCTAATACGCGCAATAAACTAGATAGTCTCAGTAACCTACCATGGAGTACCACTGGGAGAGCACCTCGGAAATATCCAAACCATAGGTAAGGTTAGGTTAGGTTAGCTTACGTGCGCCCACGTAAGCTAACCTAACCTATGGTTTTGATATTTCCAAGGTGCTTTCCCAGTGGTACTCCATGGTAGTTTATTGAGACTATCTAGTTTATTGCGTGTATTAAATCAATAATTTTACCCCATTGGAGGGATAAACACCGATGCGCGAAAAAAAAAACCGTGACTACCTCAGATGGTTTTGTGGTGCAGTGAATTGTTACTAGTAGTAGTATTTTCGGTTTTTCTTCAAGCCATTCGTACTATACCTTAAACGCATCCAGATATTTCCTTGATAAAAAAAAATTTTGTCCGACATATCCGACAAATGATGTTGATAAAGCATTTATTCAGTCTGATACTTAGATTTTGTCAATTTTATCCGATGTATCTGACAGAGGATGTTGAAAAAAAATTATTCACTCTAACACTTACATTTTGTCAATTATATTCGATGCATCTGAGAAAAGATGTTGATAAAAAAAAATTATTCACTCTGACACTTAGATTTTGTCAATTTTATCCGACATGTCAATTTTAACTGACATATCCGACAAATGATGTTGATAATACATTTATTCACCCTGGTACTTAGATTTTGTCACTCTTATCCGATGTATTCGAAAAAGGATGCTGATAAAGCATTTATTCACTCTGATACTTAGATTTTGTCAATTATATTTGATGTATCTGACAATAGATTTTGAATTAAAACGATTTTATTCACTCTGACGCTTAGATTTTTTCAATTTTATCCCATGTATTCGAGAAAGGGTTGTTGATATAGAATTTAATCAATCCGATACTTAAATTTTGTCAATTTATCCCATGTATTCAAGAAAGGGTTGTTGATATAGAATTTAATCAATCTGATACATAGATTTTGTCAATTTTATCCGATATAGCCGACAAATGATGTTGATAATGCATTTAGAGAATGTTGATAAAGCATTTATTCACTCTGATACTAAGATTTTATCAATTTTATCCCATGTATCCGAGAAAGGGATGTTGATATAAAATTTAATTACTCTGATACTTAGATTTTGTCAATTTTATCCGACATATCAGACAAAGGATGTTGATAATGAATTTATTCACTCTGGTACTTAGATTTTATCAATTTTATCCTTCATATCCGACAAATGATGTTGATAAAGCATTTATTCAATCTGGTGCTTAGATTTTGTCAATTTTATCCGATGTATCCGAGAGAAGATGTTGATAAAAAAAATTCACTCTAACACCTAGATTTTGTCAATTTTATCCGACATATCCGACAAAGGATTTTGATAATTGATTTATTCACTCTGATAGTTAGATTTGTCAATGTTATCCGACGTAACCGACAAAGGATGATGATAAGGAATTTATTCATTCTAATACACAGATTTTGTGAATGTTATCTGATGTATCAGACAAATGGAAGTTGATAAAGAATTTATCCACTCTAATACATAGATTTTGACAATGTTATCCAACGTATCCGAGAAAGGTTGTTGATAAAGAATTTATTCAATCTGATGCTTAGATTTAGTCAATTTTTCCCGATGTACCTGACAAAAGATGTTGATAGAAAAATTTATTCACTCTGATACTTAGATTTTGTCAATTATATTCGTTGTATCTGACAAAAGATGGTGATAAAAAATTATTCACTCTGACACTTTGCTTTTGTCGATTTTTCTCCATGTATTCAAGAAATGGATATTGATATAGAATTTAATCAATCGAATACTAAGATTTTGTCAATTTTATCCAATATAGCAGACAAATGATGTTGATGAAGCATTTATTCACTCTGATACTTAGATTTTGTCAATTTTATCCCATGTATCCGAGAAAGGGATGTTGATATGGAATTTAATCACTCCGATACTTAGATTTTAATCACTGTGATACTTAGATTTTTTCAATTTTATTTGTTGTAACTGATAACAGATGTTGATAAAAAAAATTATTCAATCTGATACTTCGATTTTGTCAATTTTATCCCATATATCCGAGAAAAGGATGTTAATATAGAATTTAATCACTCTGATACTTAGATTTTATCCGAGATATCCGACAAAGGATGCTGATAAAGCATTTAATCACTCTGATGCTTAGATTTTGTCAATTATATTCGTTGTATCTGACAAAAGATGTTGATAAAAAAATTTATTCACTCTGATACTTAGATTTTGTCAATTTTATCCCATGTATCCGAGAAAGGGATGTTGATATGGAATTTAATCACTCCGATACTTAGATTTTATCCGAGATATCTGACAAAGGATGCTGATAATGCAATTAATCACTCTGATACTTAGACTTTGTCAACTATATTTGATGTATTTGACAAAAGATGTTGATAAAAAAATTTATTCACTCTGACACTTAGATTTTGTCAATTTTATCCAGCATATTCGACAAAGGATGCTGATAAAGCATTTAATCACTCTGATACTTAGAAAATGTCAATTATATTTGATTTATTTGACAAAAGATGTTGATAAAAAAATTATTCACTCTGACACTTAGATTTTGTCAATTTTATCCAGCATATCCGACAAAGGATGCTGATATAGAATTTAATCAACCTGATATTTAGATTTTGTCAATTATATTCCTTGTATCTGACAAAAGATGTTGATAAAGAAAATTATTCACTCTGATACTTAGTTTTTGTCAGTTTTATCCCATGTATCCGAGAAAGGGATTTTGATATAGAATTTAATCAATCTGATACTTAGATTTTATCCGAGATATCCGACAAAGGATGCTGATAAAGCATTTAATCACTCTGACACTTAGATTTTGTCCATTATATTTGATGTATTTGACAAAAGATGTTGATAAAAAAATTTATTCACTCTGACACTTAGATTTTGTCAATTTTATCCAGCATATCCGACAAAGGATGCTGATATAGCATTTATTCACTCTGATACTTAGATTTTGTCTATTATATTCGTTGTATCTAACAAAAGATGTTGATAAAAAAAATTATTCACTCTGACGCTTAGCTTTTGTCAATTTTATCCCATGTATTCGATAAATGGATGTTGATATAGAATTTAATCAATCTGATACTTAGATTTTGTCAATTTTATCCGATATACCCGACAAATGATGTTGATAAAGCATTTATTCACTCTGACACTTAGATTTTGTCAATTATATTTGATGTATCTGACAAAAGGTGTTGATAAAAAAAAAAATTATTCACTCTGACACTTAGATTTTGTCAATTTTATCCAACATATCCGACAAAGGATGCTGATATAGCATTTATTCACTCTGATACTTAGATTTTGTCAACTATATTCGTTGTATCTGACAAAAGATGTTAATAATAAAAAAAATTATTCACTCTGACGCTTAGCTTTTGTCACATTTTACCCCATGTATCCGAGAAAGGGATGTTGATATAGAATTTAATCATTCTGTTAAATAGATTTTATCCGAGATATCCGACAAAGGATGCTGATAAAGCATTTAATCACTCTGATACTTAGATTTTGTCAATTATATTTGATGTATTTGACAAAAGATGTTGATAAAAAAAATTATTCACTCTGACACTTAGCTTTTGTCAATTTTATCCAGCATATCCGACAAAGGATTCTAATATAGAATTTAATCAATCTGATATTTAGATTGTGTCAATTATATTCGTTGTATCTGACAAAAGATGTTTGACAAAACATCTCGTCATTTATATTTGATATATTTAAACATCAACGTCAATTATATTTGATGTATTTGACAAAAGATGTTGATAAAAACATTATTCACTCTGACACTTAGATTTTGTCAATTTTATCCAACATATCCGACAAAGGATGCTGATATAGCATTTATTTACTCTGAGATTTTGTCAACTATATTCGCTGTATCTGACAAAAGATATTAATAAAAAAAATTATTCACTCGGACATTTAGATTTTGTCAATTTTATCCCATGTATTCGAGAAATGGATGTTGATATAGAATTTAATCAATCTGATACTTAGATTTTGTCAATTTTATCCGATATACCCGACAAATGATGTTGATAAAGCATTTATTCACTCTGATACTTAGATTTAGTAAATTTTATCCCATGTATCCGAGAAAGGGATGTTGATATGGAACTTAATCAATCTGATACTTAGATTTTAATCACTCTGATTTTTAGGTTTTGTCAATTTTATCCGACATATCCGATAAAGGATGTTGATAAAGTATTTATTCACTCTGATATTTACATTTTGTCAATTTTATTCGATGTATCTGACAAAGGATGTTGATGGAAGGGAATTCAATCGATAAAGAATGTTAATAAGGAATTTATTCGATTTTTTTCATAATTTCCTGAATTAAATTTCTGTATTGTGTATCCAAGAGGTGAATTCAAGAAAGAGTTTGTCACTTACTTACTTACAATTTTTTCATAATGACATATCCAACAACTGATTTTAATAAGGAATTTATTCATTCTGATACCTAGATTTTGTCAATGTTATCCCATGTATCTGACAATAGATGTAAGCAAATTCCTTTTCTTACATCTCCGATGTTTTAATAGACATTCTAAACGTTTGATATGCTAGCTTACTCTAAAAATAATGAACACATAACAATGTAATGCATAATATATTTTTAATGAAATAATGCTATGTAGAATATTAATACAAAATATATTATGATACATTATTAATATCAATGATCAACTTTGGACATTTTGAATATGTTCCATAAAATAGCTCACCGTGTTCACTCTTGATATTGTAGTTATTGCCTTCTCTTAGTTCGTAATCAGTAGAATAATCATTATTCCATTTTGAGTCATACACAATTTTTACTGGCATGTCATCGACAGGCTCAATATGCTTTTCGTCTTTGGTATTATTTGGTTCATTGACTGTTTGATCAATGGCAGTAACGTTTGCTGGTACTTTGTTTTTCATCGATTCATCTTTATATTCTATAGTGATATTTTCTGCCAATACCCTTTTTATTTTTCTGGCAATTTCACTGTTTATTATCACATCATTTTTACACAGGTAACAGTTTCGGCCCTTAGACAAGATATGGTTTATGATATTAGTAGAAGAGCAGGCCTTTCTTTTTTGATCTTCCGTTCAATGCTAAATACCCGAAAGCTGACGGTAGGATGTATCAGTAGGTAATGTGTTACCTGCGACAGTAGCAAGGAGTTGTCCTCTATCATCAACGATTATTCTTATGTTGGCCTTCTCTTTGAGTGCAATCATCTCTGGAGATCTCAATCTTGCATATTCACCAACATAAGAGTTGAATTTTTTTCGGTACTCCAAAGAAATTTAATTCCTTACTGTCATGACAATGCATGCATACATTTCCAATAGTGCTACCACTTGCACTTGTTTCATAGTTTAAATACTTCTCCTTGTCGGCCTTCAATGCTACAATAACATTGTCATGTGAACACACATTATTAAAATGCTCCATCTTCACTTTTTTTTAAAGATATGACTTATGTATTTATCGTTCCACTGCGTAAAAAATACTAATTTAATACATGCAATAAGCTAGAGAGTGTCGATAACCCGAAATAAAGTACCAGTGGGAAAGCCGCATTGTGTCTCTGAGCAAGCATAGAGTACAATTGTTAGAGCCGTAAGCATATTTCATGTCATCTTTAAGATACGTAAAAAAAAGTTGAATAATTTCGGTCCAAAAAAAATGTTGTCCAATAAAAAAAGTGCTACTACAAACATTATTTTTCTAATAGTAAAGTTGATGACTAACATATCCATACCATTCTTATTTTGAGTTTGGAAAATATTAAATGTGATTTTTTAATTTTTAAGTATGTTTCATCTCATTCGAAGACATGTAAAAAAAAAGTTGAAAAAATATAACATGTTAAAAAAGAATAAAAAAAGTTAAAAAAAAATTCAAAAAAAATGAAAAAAAAATGGGGGAGTCGGCAAAAAAGTTGGAGGGGAGGGGGTGCCCTTCGAGTTTGGGGATTGGGGACCTTTGGGGGGTCGAGCTCTCTGGTGGTTAGGGTCATTGGTGCTTATGATCCTTGATGGTTCGTACTCACATACACCTTACTACGTGATTTGCAAGGATTTCTAAGGTTTGTTCTGAATTTCTCTATTAAAATTCTTTTCTTGCCATCTACATCTCTCTTAGTATCAACTTTTTAGTATACTATAACGTTAGACCCTATTTTAAATTGACAACACTTTTCAAGCACCACTTGTGCATTATACAGAACACATCGGAGAGGTAAAGCTAGGTCAACTCACAATGTCATTCTATCATCATTAACTATTTTCATAGATTGATGTTGTCTCAAATTTATAACAAATTGCCTGAGTTAAAAACCCCGAGGGGTTACCTTAACTGATAATCAGTTTAACCCTTGTTTCTCCACCTTCATACAACTCAATTCGCAAATGCTATCTAGTTATGTTTTTTCCCTATTATTCAATTAATATCGTTCGTATAGTCCAATCCGCAAATATCTTACCCTATTTTTGCAAATAGCGTTAGCTTTTACACAAAATGATATAAATCCATATGCCAATCAATCAATTCTGAGTTTAGCCTCCGATTCTTTAATTAGCAGCGACGCATTAATAACAAACTACTCTCGAGTTAAGGCAATTGTCCAAAAAATCAGAAAACCAGTCTGATAGCACATACTTCAAAGAAATGGAATAGGTGTGAGAGGATAGTCACTCTCTTTGAAAAGGTGTAGAGCTTCTATAGAAATGTTTTCCTATGGCGGTACGCAAATAGCATGGAGATTCCTAGTGCTGTACGCAAATAGCATGGTCCTAGTGCTGTACGCCAATACCATGGAGATTCCTATAGCTTCAATTAAATAGCATGGTCCTAGTGCTGTACGCAAATAGCATGGAGATTCCTATAGCTTCAAGCAAATCCATACGACATTGTGAGGGGATACTCACTCTCTTTGAAAAGGTGTAGAGCTTCCATAGAATCCAAACTATCATATCTACGGAATCACCGTTAAACCTTTTCATGATATTAAACCAATAAGGAAGAAAAGAGTAGTGGCTATACGCCCCCCCCCCCAAATTCCATAGATGCATTCTACTCTTGCTTGCCACAGCCTTTTTGAGCTTTCAGTTTTAACGGGACCGGGAAAATGTTTCTGATAGTAATTTTTATAGTTTCTTGCCATCGAGCCTCTGGCAGATTTGATAGCTCTCTAGTAATATTAAACAAAAAAAAACAAGTTTTGTTAACTGAAAGTAAGGAGGGACATTAAAACTTCAAACGAACAGAAACTATTCCGGATATGAAAGGGGCTGTTCCCTCCTCAACACCTCGCTCTTTACGCTAAAGTTTTCTATTTAAAAAAAAAATAAAGTTACTGAATAATTTCTTTTCGTTTTAAGTTTTAATGTCACTCCTTACTTTCAGCTTAAAAGCTTGTTTTTTTATTTAATTTCTGATCGTTTTTTAATTAATACAGCTTTGACTTTGGCTCACCGTACATGAACAATTAAAATGAAATTTTCATATTAATTTTACTTTTTTTGACTAACTGGCTTTCTCGAAATTTTGTTCTGACTTAACTTACGAATTAAATTACGTAACGAACTTTTATATTCGTATATTTGTATTACGTATATTAGGGAGTGTGTCCCCTAGTAAATACCTCGCTCTTTACGCTAAAGTTCAAATGTTGTTCCGATTCTTTAAGAATGACCCCTTAATCACAAAGGCCGTTAATTAGAATAAATAGCTCTGATGAAAGTACAAAAAAAATTAGCTTAAAGAGCGAGTTAATGACTAGGGGGCGAACCCAATCATATATATAATAATGGCTGTTCGTTTTAAGTTTTGATATTGCTCCTTACTTTCAGTTAAAAAGTTGTTGTTTTTTTAATTTCATATCTGATTTTTTTTAAATAATGCTGGGAAATCCGGCGTCCCCTTCATAGCAATGTTTCTTCCCCCATGAAAACTTCCAATATGGAAATATGCTCCTACGTAACACCCTAACCACCCACCCACCCACCCAAAATACCAGACAAAATCCTCCCTAAAAACTTTTGTTTACTTCCCAATAACCAATCATAGGCAGCGCGTCGCGCTGCCTAAGTAAAGAACGATGTGGGCACAATGTGTTTTTTTCTCCATACCCGGGCACTTTATATCGAAAGATTTGTCATAGAAACTTTGGAAAGGGCTCATTCGATTGGAAATTGGAGTGGCTAGTGCCCTTTTTAATAGTCGAAAGTGATTGGAGGTTAACTAGCCCTCCCCCCACGTCCATCATACCCCCAAACACATCCAATCAAAATTTTGAGATAGCCATTTTGTTCAGCGTAGTTGATTTCCAGATATAAAATATGTTTTTGAGGAGGACACTTCCCCACAACCCTCAGGGCAAGGGTTTTAAGTTATGCCCTGAAGGCATATAAGAACGATGTTGGCACAATGTACTATTTATTTTTTTTTCCTTTAGAGCAGGGCACTTCATATGGAAGGGGTCAGTAGAAAGGGGGGTACCAGCGCGATCCCTCACCCCTGCTGCCATCTACAATTTATTCTAATGCTGACAGTTTCCGAGAACTTGATTGCGTAATCGATTGGGAATTTGGAACACCTGTGCTGTCACTCATTAATCAAATTGTTTCCGGGCAAAGTTTATTAATATCTGACAGGTGCTGTCAATCATTAATCAAATTGTTTCCAGGCGAAGTCTATTAATGTCTTTGATGTATTTCCAAGGAGAATTGTTTCTGGAAGTTTTTTAATGTCTTTGGAGTTCTTCCAAGAGAATTGTTTCCGGGCGAATGTTTTGATCTTAGAGACGAAGAGAATTACGCGAGAAAGGGTTTCCCAGTAATTTGAAATGTGACAGCGCAGGGATGTCAAAAACAAAAGGACAAACGCAGAAATTACGTTTAGGGATTATTTGGGCGAAACCGTTTTAGAAATTTTATGGAATTATTTCGGCGAAACAGTTAGAGACATTTTAAAAGATGATTTTAGAAGATGTTTTAGAAGAGGTTTTGAGTGTGGTCGTTATAATACACAAGTTCCATTTGAACAGTGTCGTGAGGTCCCATACCCCAACCCCAAAGGGCCCCGATCCCCCTACCCCGACCCAAAGGGCTCCGATCCCCCTACCCCAACCCCGAAGGAAGCCCCCAGTCCCCAAAGGGCCCCCGGGCTCCCAAAGGGCCACCCGGCCCCCCCCCCAGACCCCCAAAGGCCCTCCCCGGGCCCCCAAAGAGTCCTCTCCATATTTTTAATACTTTTTTAAGGCTTTATTATATCATTTCAGAACAAGTTCCTTTCTTAATGTCCATTCTAAACCCATTTTTCAACTTGAAGTACTTATCTTTTTCACCCACAACTATACTTTACAGCTTTTTGGATACCTCAACACCAAAAAATACTTTTCAAAGACCATTTCAGAGCAAGTTACTTTCTTAATGTCCCTCCTAAACCCTTTTTTCAACCTGAAGTACTGATCTTTTTCATCCACAACTATACTTTACAGCTTTTTGGATACCTCAACACCAAGAAATACTTTTCAATGACCATTTCAGAGCAAGTTACTTTCTTAATGTCCCTCCTAAACCCATTTTCCAACTTGAAGTACTTATATTTTTCACCAACAACTATACTTTACAGCTTTTTGGTTACCTCAACACCAAGAAATACTTTTCAAAGACCATTTCAGAGCAACTTACTCTCTTAATGTCCCTCCAAAACCCATTTTCCAACTTGATGTACTTATCTTTTTCACCCACAACTATACTTTACAGCTTTTTGGTTACCTCAACACCAAGAAATACTTTTCAAAGACCATTTCAGAGCAAGTTACTTTCTTAATGTCCCTCCTAAACCCTTTTTTCAACTTGAAGTACTTATCTTTTTTATCCACAACTATACTTTACAGCTTTTTGGATAGTCTCGTTGGAAAAAATTGGAGTTCATACTTAAACAGTTCTATTAAGAGCTATTGCTATGGAAATGACTCATTTTTGAATCGATACTATGCTTTTCTGACTGAAGATACACATTTGAATCAGAAAATGTGAAAATGCACACAACTGAAACAGAGAAGTGTGTTTTGAGGATATTTTCTATAATTTCGTCTGAAAAATAGGACTTCACACTTAAAAAGTTCTATTAAGAGCTATTTTTATGGAAATGGTTCATTTTTGAACCAAAACTAGGCTTTTCTGACTGAAGATATACATTATAATCAGAGAAATGTGTTTTGATAGTATTTTCTATATTTTCGTTGGAAAAAATTGGAGTTAATACTTAAACAGTTCTATTAAGAGCTATTTTTATGGAAATGGTTTTATGAGGGCTGGCGTATCTGATGATTTAATTTAGGTCGTATGATCAATTTTATTTATTTTTTAATTCAGTAGTTTTTCAGTAAGGACACTTGATATCCTAAAAGTGTTTGATTCAAACTTTTACCTTGAGCATCTATGCTGTTAGCAGAATTTTCAAAAAAGGAACATTTATGAGTGCTGGCGTATCTGATGAAATAATTTAGGTCGTATGATCAATTTAATTTATTTTTTAATTCAGTAGTTTTTCAGTAAGGACACTCGATATCCTAAAAGTGTTTGATTCAAACTTTTACCTTGAGCATCTATGTTGTTAGCAGAATTTCAAAAAGGATCGCTTATGAGTGCTGGCGTATCTGATGAAATAATTTAGGTCGTATGATCAATTTAATTTATTTTTAATTCATTAGTTTTTTTTCAGTAAGGACACTCGATATCCTAAAAGTGTTTGATTCAAACTTTTACCTTGAGCATCTATGTTGTTAGCAGAATTTCAAAAAGGATCGTTTATGAGTGCTGGCGTATCTGATAAAATAATTTAGGTCGTATGATCAATTTTATTTATTTTTTAATTCAGTAGTTTTTCAGTAAGGACACTTGATATCCTAAAAGTGTTTGATTCAAACTTTTACCTTGAGCATCTATGCTGTTAGTAGAATTTCAAAAAAGGAACGTTTATGAGTGCTGGCGTATCTGATGAAATAATTTAGGTCGTATGATCAATTTAATTTATTTTTTAATTCAGTAGTTTTTCAGTAAGGACACTCGATATCCTAAAAGTGTTTGATTCAAACTTTTACCTTGAGCATCTATGTTGTTAGCAGAATTTCAAAAAGGATCGTTTATGAGTGCTGGCGTATCTGATGAAATAATTTAGGTCGTATGATCAATTTAATTTATTTTTTAATTCAGTAGTTTTTTTTCAGTAAGGACACTCGATATCCTAAAAGTGTTTGATTCATACTTTTACCTTGAGAATCGATGTTGTTGGGTCCCAGTCCACCAGCCAGAATGGTTGAGATCCACTAGCTCAGAAGTGGGGTCTTAGTCCACCAGCCTGAATTGTTGAAATTCACTAGCTCAGAATTGGGGTCTTAGTCCACCAGCCTGAATGGTTGAAATTCACTAGCTCAGAATTGGGGTCTTAGTCCATCAGCCTGAATGGTGGAAATTCACTAGCTCAGAATTGGGGTCTTAGTCCACCAGCCTGAATGGTGGAAATTCACTAGCTCAGAATTGGGGTCTTAGTCCACCAGCCTGAATGGTTGAAATTCACTAGCTCAGAATTGGGGTCTTACTCCACCAGCCTGAATGGTGGAAATTCACTAGCTCAGAATTGGGGTCTTAGTCCACCAGCCTGAATGGTTGAAATTCACTAGCTCAGAATTGGGGTCTTAGTCAATGTTCAGATTGGAGCGTTGGGGTCCGACTATCTGGGCTTTATTTGTCAAAGCCTGAATGCTAAGCGATGGACATGAGCTCAATTGGGATCCCCATTGTGAAAATGAAAAACAAAAAACAAAAAATGTATTGTCGGTATGTGTGTAGAGCATGACATGGTTACCGCTAGGGTAACAGTCTAACCGTTGACGGTTTTAGGTATCCGTGAATAAGTTCTAAGGCGAGAGTGGAAGTTGGGACAAATTTTTAGAGGTGCCCACCTCACCTACCTAGAGTCTCAGGCAAGTGACCCTAAATTTGAAAAAGTGGAAATTGGCTCAGATTTTCTAAACTGAGCTGATACAATGAATAGATACTATTGGGAAAGTGATTGGAGACGCTAGGCATCCGTGAACAAGTGCTAAATTGAGAGAGGAATTTGGGACAATATTTGGGGGCGCCCACCCGCCCAGAGTCTCCGGCAAGTGAGCCAAAAATTTAAAAAACACAGAATTATTTTTTCTGTTCAATTATTTTCAGTGTAAGTCAATATAATTACCTCATTCTTTTATTCTAACTTAACTTGTAGGAATAGGACTTCTAGAATAAGGATTCACTCCCTCGAATAAATCAGTTTTTTCATGTAAAATGGTGAACAAAAGACTATTAATTCTCCTTATTCTTCTTCTTCTTCCTCTTATCTAGCTAAACGTTGCGCTGTGTTTGTCACACCAACTAGTAAATATTTATCGGGCTTTTATTTTTTCCGTTCAATTATTTTCAGTGTAAGCCAATATAATGCTAGGGGGAGTAAAAATGGTAGTTATTTAGTACCCGGTAAACAGGTGACTTGATATGCTTCATTAGAAGTAGGTTATTGCTAATGACACCTCCTCGATAGATATTTTTATGGCTCTAACAATTGTACTCTATGCTTGCCCAGAGACACGATGTGGCTTTCCCACTATTGCTCTATGGCCGGTTATCGACACTACCTAGTTTATTGCATGTATTAAATCAGTATTTTTTACACAGTGGAACAATAAAAACATAACTAATATCTCTAAAAAAGTGAAGATGGAGCATTTTAATAAATTGTGTTCACAAAACAAGGTTATTGTAGCATTGAATGCCAACATGGATAAGTGTTTAAACTATGAAACAAGTACAAGTAGAAGCACTATTGTAAATGTATGCATGCATTTTCATGACAGTAAGGAATTAAATTTCTTTGGAATACCGAAAAAATTCAACTCTTATGTTGGTGTATATGCGAGATTGAGATCTCCAGAGATGATTGCACTCAAAGAGAATGCCAACATAAAAATAATCGTTGGTGATAGAGGACAACTCCTTGCTACTGTTGCAGGTAACACATTACCTACTGATACATCCAATCGTCACCTTTCGGGTAATAGCATTCAACGGAAGATCAATAAAAGAAAGGCCTACTCTTCTACTAATATCGTAAACCATATCTTGTATACGTGCCGAAACTTTTACCTGTGTAAAAATAATGTGATAATAGACAGTGAAATTGCCAGAAAAATAAAAAGGGCATTGTCAGAAAATATCACTATGGAATATAAAGATGAATCAATGAAAAAGTATGCACCAGCAAACGTTACTACCATTGATCAAACAGTCAACGAACCAAATAATACCAAGGATGAAAAGCATATTGAGCCTGTTGATGAGACACCAGTAAAAATTGTGTATGACTCAAAATGGAATAATGATTATTCTACTGATTACGAACTAAGAGAAGACAATAGCTATAATATCAAGAGAGAACATGGTGAAAAATTTTATGGAACAGATTCAAAATGTCCAAAGTTAATCATTGATATTAATAATGTATCATAATATATTTTTTGTATTAATATTCTACATAGCATTATTTCATTAAAAACATATTATGCATTACATTGTTATGTATTCATTATTTTTAGAGTAAGCTAGCATATCAAACGTTTAGAATGTCTAATAAAACGTCGGAGATGTAAGAAAAGGAATTTGCATACATCTATTGTCAGACACATGGGATAACATTGACAAAATTTTGGTATCAGAATGAATAAATTATTTATCAACATCCGTTATTGGATATGTCATTATGAAAAAATTTTAAGTAAGTAAGTAACAAACTATTTCTTGAATTCACCTCTTGGATACACAATACAGAAATTTCATTAAAGAAATTATGAAAAAAATTGTAAGTAAGTAACAAACTCTTTCTTGAAGTCACCTCTTGGATGCACAATGCAGAAATTTCATTTAAGAAATTATCAAAAATTGTAAGTAAGGAGCAAATTCTTTCTTGAATTCGCCTCAGGGATAAATAAAAAAGACATTTCATTCAAGAAATTATGACAAAATTCTAAGTAAGTAACAAACTCTTTCTTGAAGTTACCTCTTGGATACACAATGCAGAAATTTCATTTAAGAAATTATGAAAAAATTGTAAGCAAGTAACAAACTCTTTCCTGAAGTCACCTCTTGGATACACATTGCAGAAACTTCATTTAAGAAACTATGAAAAAATTGTAAGTAAGTAAGTAACAAATTCTTTCTTGAAGTCACCTCTTGGATACACAATACAGAAATTTTATTAAAGAAATTATGAAAAAAAATTGTAAGTAAGTAGCAAATTCTTTCTTGAAATTCACCTGCTGGATAAACAAAAAGACATTTCGTTCAAGAAATTATGACAAAATTCTAGGTAAGTAACATTTATTGTTTTCACACTCTTGGATATACAATACGGAAATTTCGTTCAATAAATTATGAAAAAATTGTAAGCAAGTAACAAACTCTTTCCTGAAGTCACCTCTTGGATACACAATGCAGAAACTTCATTTAAGAAACTATGAAAAAATTGTAAGTAAGTAAGTAAGTAACAAATTCTTTCTTGAATTCGCCTCTTGGATAAACAAAAAAGTCATTTCATTCAAGAAATTATGACAAAATTCTAAATAAGTAACAAACCCTTTCTTGAATTCGCCATTGGGTTGCACAATACAGAAACTTAATTCAGGAAACTATGAAAAACATTGCAAACAAACTCTTTCTTGAACTCGCTTCCTGGACAGACAATACAGCAATTTCACTCAAGAAATTATGAAGAAATTGTAAGTAAGTAGCAAACTGTTTCTTGAATTCTCCTCCTGGATGCACAATACAGATATTTCATTCAAGAAATTATAAAAAAAATTGTAAGTAAGTGACAAACTCTTTCTTGAATACACCTCTTGGATACCCAATACGGAAATTTCATTCAAGAAACTATGAGAAAATTCCAGGTAAGTAACAATCTCTTTCTTGAAGTCCCCTCTTGGATACGCAATACGGTACGGAAATTTCATTCAAGAAATTATGAGAAAATTCCAGGTAAGTAACAATCTCTTTCTTGAGTTCCCCTCTTGGATACACAATACGGATATTTTATTCAAGAAATTATAAAAAAAAGGGGGAAGTAAGTAACAAACTCATTATTGATTTCACCTCTTGGATACAAAAAAAAGAAATTTCATTCAAGAAATTATGACAAAATTCTAAGTAAGTAAAAAACTCATTCTTGAATTCGCCGTTTGCATGCACAATACAGAAATTTCATTCTATGGGACCTCTACACGTGATTAAACACGTTTTGAAACTACATGCTATTTGCTTGCCTTTCCTTGGTACCTTTCCAAACGAGCGAGGATTCCCCACTGGTTCCTACACATTGCAAAAACAAGGTAAAAGTTTGAATCAAACACTTTTAGGATATCGAGTGTCCTTACCAAAAGTCGACAGGAATGCCCCCCTCCGGCGAAAAAATTGTAAGTAAGTAAGTAAGTAAGTAACAAATTCTTTCTTGAAGTCACCTCTTGGATACACAATACAGAAATTTCATTAAAGAAATTATGAAAAAAATTGTAAGTAAGTAGCAAATTCTTTCTTGAATTCACCTGCTTGATAAACAAAAAGACATTTCGTTCAAGAAATTATGACAAAATTCTAAGTAAGTAACATTTATTGTGTTCAAACTCTTGGATATACAATACGGAAATCTCGTTCAATAAATTATGAAGAAATTGTAAGCAAGTAACAAACTCTTTCCTGAAGTCACCTCTTGGATACATAATGCAGAAACTTCATTTAAGAAACAATGAAAAAATTGTAAGCAAGTAAGTAACAAATTCTTTCTTGAATTCGCCTCTTGGATAAACAAAAAAGTCATTTCATTCAAGAAATTATGACAAAATTTTAAATAAGTAACAAACCCTTTCTTGAATTCGCCATTGGGTTGCACAATACAGAAATTTAATTCAGGAAACTATGAAAAACATTGCAAACAAACACTTTCTTGAACTCGCTTCCTGGACAGACAATACAGCAATTTCACTCAAGAAATTATGAAAAAATTGTAAGTAAGTAGCAAACTGTTTCTTGAATTCTCCTCCTGGATGCACAATACAGATATTTCATTCAAGAAATTATAAAAAAAATTGTAAGTAAGTAACAAACTCTTTCTTGAATACACCTCTTGGATACCCAATACGGAAATTTCATTCAAGAATTATGAGAAAATTCTAAGTAAGTAACAATCTCTTTCTTGAAGTCCCCTCTTGGATACACAATACGATACGAAAATTTCATTCAAGAAATTATGAGAAAATTCCAGGTAAGTAACAATCTCTTTCTTGAAGTCCCCTCTTGGATACACAATATGGATATTTTATTCAAGAAATTATAAAAAAAAGGGAAAGTAAGTAACAAACTCTTTATTGATTTCACCTCTTGGATACAAAAAAAAGACATTTCATTCAAGAAATTATGACAAAATTCTAAGTAAATAACAAACTCTTTCTTGAATTCACCGTTTGCATGCACAATACAAAAATTTCATTCTATGGGACCTCTACACGTGATTAAACACGTTTTGAAACTATATTTATTCAAGAAATTATGAAAAAATTGCAAGTAAGTAACAAACTCTTCCTTGAATTCCCCATTTGGATGCACAATACAGAAATTTAATTCAAGAAATTATGAAAAAAATGTAAGTAAGTAAGTAACAAACTTTATACTTTTTCTGCATCAATTGTCGGATATGTTGAATAAAATATGCAAAATCGACATAGCTTTATTTCATTTTTTAAGGTTAATTTAGACGAGGTTACGTGCGGGCACGTAACTTCGTCTAAATTAACCTTAAAAAATGAAATAAAGCTATGTCGATTTTGCATATTTTATTCAACATATCCGACAATTGATGTAGAAAAAGCATAAAGTTTGTTACTTACTTACTTACATTTTTTTCATAATTTCTTGAAATAAATTTCTGTATTGTGCATCCAAATGGAGAATTCAAGGAAGAGTTTGTTACTTACTTGCAATTTTTTCATAATTTCTTGAATAAATGTAGTTTCAAAACGTGTATAATCACCTGTAGAGGTCCCATAGAATGAAATTTCTGTATTGTGCATGCAAACGGCGAATTCAAGAATGAGTTTTTTACTTACTTAGAATTTTGTCATAATTTCTTGAATGAAATGTCTTTTTTTTGTATCCAAGAGGTGAAATCAATAAAGAGTTTGTTACTTACTTTCCCTTTTTTTTATAATTTCTTGAATAAAATATCCGTATTGTGTATCCAAGAGGGGACTTCAAGAAAGAGATTGTTACTTACCTGGAATTTTCTCATAATTTCTTGAATGAAATTTTCGTATCGTATTGTGTATCCAAGAGGGGACTTCAAGAAAGAGATTGTTACTTACTTACAATTTTTTCATAATTTATTGAACGAAATTTCCGTATTGTATATCCAAGAGTGTGAAAACAATAAATGTTACTTACTTAGAATTTTGTCATAATTTCTTGAACGAAATGTCTTTTTGTTTATCCAGCAGGTGAATTCAAGAAAGAATTTGCTACTTACTTACAATTTTTTTCATATATTCTTTAATGAAATTTCTGTATTGTGTATCCAAGAGGCGAATTCAAGAAAGAATTTGTTACTTACTTACTTACAATTTTTTCATAGTTTCTTAAATGAAGTTTCTGCATTGTGTATCCAAGAGGTGACTTCAGGAAAGAGTTTGTTACTTGCTTACAATTTTTTCATAATATCTTAACTGAAATTTCTGCATTGTGTATCCAAGAGGTAACTTCAAGAAAGAGTTTGTTACTTACTTAGAATTTTGTCATAATTTCTTGAACGAAATGTCTTTTTATTTATCCAGGAGGCGAATTCAAGAAAGAATTTGCTACTTACTTACAATTTTTGATAATTTCTTAAATGAAATTTCTGCATTGTGTATCCAAGAGGTGACTTCAAGAAAGAGTTTGTTACTTACTTACAATTTTTTTTCATAATTTCCTTAATTAAATTTCTGGATTGTGTATCCAAGAGGTGAATTCAAGAAAGAGTTTGTTACTTACTTACTTACAATTTTTTCATAATGACATATCCAATAACGGATGTTGATAAATAATTTATTCATTCTGATACCAAGATTTTGTCAATGTTATCCCATGTGTCTGACAATAGATGTATGCAAATTCCTTTTCTTACATCTCCGACGTTTTATTAGACATTCTAAACGTTTGATATGCTAGCTTACTCTAAAAATAATGAATACATAACAATGTAATGCATAATATATTTTTAATGAAATAATGCTATGTAGAATATTAATACGAAAAATGTATTATGATACATTATTAATATCAATGATTAACTTTGGAGATGTTAAATCTGTTCCATAAAATAGTTCACCATGTTCTCTCTTGATATTATAGCTATTGTCTTCTCTTAGTTCGTAATCAGTAGAATAATCATTATTCCATTTTGAGTCATACACAGTTTTTACTGGTGTCTCATCAACAGGCTCAGTATGCTTTTCATCCTTGGTATTATTTGGTTCATTGACTGTTTGATCAATGGTAGTAACGTTTGCTGGTGCTTTGTTTTTCATCAATTCATCTTTATATTCCATAGTGATATTTTCTGACAATGCCCTTTTTATTTTTCTGGCAATTTCACTGTCTATTATCACATTATTTTTACACAGGTAACAGTTTCGGCACGTAGACAAGATATGGTTTACGATATTAGTAGAAGAGTAGGCCTTTCTTTTATTGATCTTCCGTTGAATGCTAATACCTGAAAGGTGACGATTGGATGTATCAGTAGGTAATGTGTTACCTGCAACAGTAGCAAGGAGTTGTCCTCTATCACCAACGATTATTTTTATGTTGGCATTCTCTTTGAGTGCAATCATCTCTGGAGATCTCAATCTCGCATAACCACCAACATAAGAGTTGAATTTTTTCGGTATTCCAAAGAAATTTAATTCCTTACTGTCATGACAATGCGTGCATACATTTACAATAGTGCTTCCACTTGTACTTGTTTCATAGTTTAAATACTTATCCATGTTGGCATTCAATGCTACAATAACCTTGTTATGTGAACACACTTTATTAAAATGCTCCATCTTCACTTTTTTAGAGATATTAGTTATGTGTTTATCGTTCCACTGTGTAAAAAATACTGATTTAATACATGCAATAAACTAGGTAGTGTCGATAACCGGCCATAGAGCAAAAGTGGGAAAGCCACATCGTGTCTCTGGGCAAGCATAGAGTACAATTGTTAGAGCCATAAAAATATCAATCGAGGAGGTATCATTAGCAATAACCTACTTCTAATGAAGCATATCAAGTCACCTATTTACCGGGTACTAAATAACTACCATTTTTACTCCCCCTAGCATTATATTGGCTTAAACTGAAAATAATTGAACGGAAAAAATAAAAGCCCGATAAATATTTACTAGTTGGTGTGACAAACACAGCGCAACGTTTAGCTAGATAAGAAGAAGAAGAAGAAGTATACGGAGAATTAATAGTCTTTTGTTCACCATTTTACATGAAAAAACTGATTTAGTCGAGGGAATGAATCCTTATTCTAGAAGTCCTATTCCTACAAGTTAAGTTAGAATAAAAGGATGAGGTAATTATATTGACTTACACTGAAAATAATTGAACAGAAAAAATAATTGTGTGTTTTTAAATTTTTGGCTCACTTGCCGGAGACTCTGGGCGGGTGGGCGCCCCCAAATATTGTCCCAAATTCCTCTCTCAATTTAGCACTTGTTCACGGACGCCTAGCGCCTCCAATCCCTTTCCCAATAGTATCTATTCATTGTCTCAGCTCAGTTTAGAAAATCTGAGCCAATTTCCACTTTTTCAAATTTAGGGTCACTTGCTTGAGACTCTGGGCAGGTGAGGTGGGCACCTCCAAAAATTTGTCCCAACTTCCACTCTCGCCTTAGAACTTATTCACGGATACCTAAAACCGTCAACGGTTACACTGTTACCCTAGCGGTAACCATGTCATGCCCTACACACATACCGACAATACATTTTCTGTTTTTTATTTTTCATTTTAACAATGGGGATCCCAATCGAGCTCATGTCCATCGCTTAGCATTCCGGCCTTGACAAATAAAGCCCAGATAGTCGGACCCCAACGTTCCAATCTGAACATTGACTAAGACCCCAATTCTGAGCCAGTGAATTTCAACCATTCAGGCTGGTGGACTAAGACCCCAATTCTGAGCTAGTGAATTTCCACCATTCAGGCTGGTGGAGTAAGACCCCAATTCTGAGCTAGTGAATTTCAACCATTCAGGCTGGTGGACTAAGACCCCAATTCTGAGCTAGTGAATTTCCACCATTCAGGCTGGTGGACTAAGACCCCAATTCTGAGCTAGTGAATTTCCACCATTCAGGCTGGTGGACTAAGACCCCAATTCTGAGCTAGTGAATTTCAACCATTCAGGCTGGTGGACTAAGACCCCAATTCTGAGCTAGTGAATTTCAACCATTCAGGCTGGTGGACTAAGACCCCACTTCTGAGCTAGTGGATTTCAACCATTCTGGCTGGTGGACTGGGACCCAACAACATCGATTCTCAAGGTAAAAGTTTGAATCAAACACTTTTAGGATATCGAGTGTCCTTACTGAAAAAAACTACTGAATTAAAAAATAAATTAAATTGATCATACGACCTAAATTATTTCATCAGATACGCCAGCACTCATAAACGATCCTTTTTGAAATTCTGCTAACAACATAGATGCTCAAGGTAAAAGTTTGAATCAAACACTTTCAGGATATCGAGTGTCCTTACTGAAAAACTACTGAATTAAAAAATAAATTAAATTGATCATACGACCTAAATTATTTCATCAGATACGCCAGCCCTCATAAACGTTCCTTTTTTGAAATTATGCTAACAGCATAGATGCTGAAGGTAAAAGTTTGAATCAAACACTTTTAGGATATCAAGTGTCCTTACTGAAAAACTACTGAATTAAAAAATAAATTAAATTGATCCTACGACCTAAAATATTTCATCAGATACGCCAGCACTCATAAATGATTCCTTTTGAAATCCTGCAAGCAACATAGATGCTCAAGGTAAAAGTTTGAATCAAACACTTTTAGGATATCGAGTGTCCTTACTGAAAAACTACTAAAAAATAAATTAAATTGATCATACGACCTAAATTATTTCATCAGATACGCCAGCCCTCATAAAACCATTTCCATAAAAATAGCGCTTAATAGAACTGTTTAAGTATGAACTCCAATTTTTTCCAACGAAAATATAGAGAATACTATCAAAACACATTTCCCTGATTATAATGTATATCTTCAGTCAGAAAAGCCTAGTTTTGGTTCAAAAATGAACCATTTCCATAAAAATAGCTCTTAATAGAACTTTTTAAGCGTGAAGTCCTATTTTTCAGACGAAATAATAGAAAATATCCTCAAAACACACTTCTCTGTTTCAGTTGTGTACATTTGCACATTTTCTGATTCAAATGTGTATCTTCAGTCAGAAAAGCATAGTTTCGATTCAAAAATGAGCCATTTCCATAGCAATAGCTCTTAATAGAACTGTTCAAGTATGAACTCCAATTTTTTCCAACGAGACTATCCAAAAAGCTGTAAAGTATAGTTGTGGATGAAAAAGATAAGTACTTCAAGTTGAAAAAAGGAGGGACATTAAGAAAGTAACTTGCTCTGAAATGGTCTTTGAAAAGTATTTCTTGGTGTTGAGGTAACCAAAAAGCTGTAAAGTATAGTTGTGGGTGAAAAAGATAAGTACATCAAGTTGGAAAATGGGCTTAGGAGGGACATTAAGAAAGTAACTTGCTCTGAAATGGTCTTTGAAAAGTATTTCTTGGTGTTGAGGTATCCAAAAAGCTGTAAAGTATAGTTGTGGGTGAAAAAGATAAGTACTTCAAATTGGAAAATGGGTTTAGGAGGGACATTAAGAAAGTAACTTGCTCTGAAATGGTCTTTGAAAAGTATTTCTTGGTTTTGAGGTATCCAAAAAGCTGTGAAGAATAGTTGTGGGTCAAAAAGATAAGTACTTCAAGTTGGAAAATGGGTTTAGGAGGGACATTAAGAAAGTAACTTGCTCTGAAATGGTCTTTGAAAAGTATTTCTTGGTGTTGAGGTATCCAAAAAGCTGTAAAGTATACTTGTGGATGAAAAAGATAAGTACTTTAAGTTGGAAAATGGGTGTAGGAGGGACATTAAGAAAGTAACTTGCTCTGAAATGGTCTTTGAAAAGTATTTCTTGGGGTTGAGGTAACCAAAAAGCTGTAAAGTATAGATGTGGGTGAAAAAGATAAGTACTTCAAGTTGGAAAATGGGTTTAGGAGGGACATTAAGAAAGTAACTTGCTCTGAAATGGTCATTGAAAAGTATTTCTTGGTGTTGAGGTATCCAAAAAGCTGTAAAGTATAGTTGTGGATGAAAAAGATCAGTACTTCAAGTTGAAAAAAGGGTTTAGGAGGGATATTAAGAAAGTAACTTGCTCTGAAATGGTCTTTGAAAAGTATTTCTTGGTGTTGAGGTAACCAAAAAGCTGTAAAGTATAGTTGTGGGTGAAAAAGATAAGTACTTCAAGTTGGAAAATGGGTTTAGGAGGGACATTAAGAAAGTAACTTGCTCTGAAATGGTCTTTGAAAAGTATTTCTTGGTGTTGAGGTATCCAAAAAGCTGTAAAGTATAGTTGTGGGTGAAAAAGATAAGTACTTCAAGTTGAAAAATGGGTTTAGGATGGACATTAAGAAAGGAACTTGTTCTGAAATGATATAATAAAGCCTTAAAAAAGTATTAAAAAATATGGAGGGGACTCTTTGGGGGCCCGGGGAGGGCCTTTGGGGGTCTGGGGGGGCTGGGTGGCCCTTTGGGAGCCCGGGGGCCCTTTGGGGACCGGGGGCTTCCTTCGGGGTTGGGGTAGGGGGATCGGAGTCCGCTGGGTCGGGGTAGGGGGATCGGGGCCCTTTGGGGTTGGGGTATGGGACCTCACGACACTGTTCAAATGGAACTTGTGTATTATAACGACCACACTCAAAACCTCTTCTAAAACATCTTCTAAAATCATCTTTTAAAATGTCTCTAACTGTTTCGCCGAAATAATTCCATAAAATGTCTAAAACGGTTTCGCCCAAATAATCCCTAAACATAATGTCTGCGTGTTCCTTTTGTTTTTGACATCCCTGCGCTGTCACATTTCAAATTACTGGGAAACCCTTTCCCGAGTAATTCTCTTCGTCTCTAAGATCAAAAATTCGCCCGGAAACAATTCTCTTGGAAGAACTCCAAAGACATTAATAAACTTCCAGAAACAATTCTCCTTGGAAATACATCAAAGACATTAATAGACTTCGCCTGGAAACAATTTGATTAATGATTGACAGCACCTGTCAGACATTAATAAACTTTGCCCGGAAACAATTTGATTAATGACTGACAGCACAGGTGTTCCAAATTCCCAATCGATTACACAATCAAGTTCTCGGAAACTGTCAGCATTAGACTAAATTGTAGATGGCAGCAGGGGTGAGGGATCGCACTGGTACCCCCCTTTCTACTGGGGTCGTTCTAGACCCCAGTTCTAGTGAGAGAGTTCTAGTGCTCTTTGTAATAGTCGAAAGTGATTGGAGGGCAACTAGCCCTCCCCCACGCCCATCATTCCCCCCAAAGACATCCAATCAAAATTTTGAGATAGCCATTTTGTTCAGCGTAGTTGATTTCCAGATAGAAAATATATTTTTGAGGAGGACACTTCCCCACAACCCTCAGGGCAAGGGTTTTAAGTTATGCCCTGGGGGCATATAATGTTTTTATAGAAGGCGTTGTCGTAGAAACTTCAAAAAGGCTCATTCGATTGAAAACTCAAAGGGCTAGTGCCCTTTTTAATAGTCGAAAGTGATTGAAGGGCAACTAACCCCCCCCCCCCCACGCCCATCATTTCCCCAAACACATCCAATCAAAATTTTGAGATAGCCATTTTTTTCAGCGTAGTTGCTTTACAGATATAAAATATGTTTTTGAGGAGGATACTCCCCCAGTACCCTCAGGGCAAGGGATTTTAGTTATTCCCTGGGGGTATATAAAGTTTTTATAGAAGGCGTTGTCGTAGAAACTTCAAAACAGGCTCATTCAATTGGAAATTCAAAGCGCTAGTGCCCTTCTTAATAGTCGAAAGGGATTGGAGGGCAACTAGCCCCGCCCATGCCCATCATTCCCCCGAACACATCCAATCAAAATTGATAGATAGCCATTTTATTCAACGTAGTTGAAAGTTTTGGAAATTAGGTCTTTAAGGATGACAACCCCTCCCCCCGCAGTCCTCAGGACAAGGCTTATAAGTTATTCCCTGGAGGCATATAAAGTTTTTATTGAAAGCGTTGCCGTAGAAACTTCAAAGGGGCTCATTCAATTGGAAATTGAAAGGTTTAGTGCCTTTTTTAATAGTTGAAAGTGATTGGATAGCGACTAACGCCCCTCTCATGCCCGCCATTTTCCCAAACAAATCGAATTAAAATTTTGAGATATCCATCTTGTTCAACGTAGTTGAAAGTTCTGGAAATTTTGTCTTTTAGGATGATAGCCACCTTAGAGCCCTCAGTACAAGGGTTGTAAGTTATGCCCTTGGGCATATAAAGTTTTTATTGAAAGCGTTGTCGTAGAAACTTCAAAAGGGCGAATTCAATTGGAAATTGAAAGGGCTAGTGCCTTTTTTTAATAGTTGAAAGTGATTGGATAGCGACTAACGCCCCTCTCATGCCCGCCATTTTCCCAAACAAATCGAATTAAAATTTTGAGATATCCATCTTATTCAAAGTAGTTGAGCGTTCTGTAAATTAGGTCTTTTAGGAAAATGACCCCTTCAGAGTCCTCATTGCAATGGTTGTAAGTTATGCCTTGGGGGCATATAAGGTTTATATAGAAAGTTGTTGTATAAATCATAGGCAGCGCGATCGCGCTGCCTAAGTTAAGAACGGGGACAATCGAGAGCGAGACAAGAAATGGGGACTAAGTAAAGAGGAGGACACTCCCCCACAACCCTTAGGGCAAGGGTTTTAAGTTATGCACCGGGGTCATATAAGAACGATATTGGCAGTAGAAATGGGGGTCCGACTCCCACGCCCACACCATATATGGGCATAGAGTCCCTAGGGGAAATGGATTTCTGAGAAATTGATTGCGTAATCGGTCAATGACCTCTTCCTTCAAGGTCGATTTATTTGATGTTTCTATGTGTAATAACTCCGGGACGAAGGTTGCACATGCGCATTGAATTCTAACGGGAACAATGTTATTGATCTAGGACTCGAGGGGGAAGTGAATTTCCGAGAACTTGATTGCGTAATCGATCGTGAATGTCATGGTGTCCAGAAATAGTATTTGTTGTTGTTGCTCTAGGCAATGTTATGACATTCCCGGAAACAGTTAGATCACGTGTTTCCTTCTCAGCCAATCAACGAGTCGGATACATCCTCCTTCTCAGCCAATCAGAGGCCTGCTTACATATGATTTCCCCATTACATAACAATTCACCCTTGAGATTTCGTATATAACGGACATGCAATGTGATTAAATTATCAGAAAGTATTTTGACACAATGGAAACAACAATGGATAATATTGATGAATTAGAAGCCTTGGCAACTTCAATTTACCATGTAAGTTCCGTTTTATTTTCAAAATTATTTTCCTTGGACATCCTCCAGTATGTTCAGCTAAAATGTAAATATATTCCTTTACCCCAAACCCCCCCCCAAACATTACAAACATCATTATACTCACTAGGAAAACATAAAATATACCCTAACCCCCTCCCACCATTGTTTTACAATCCCAAATTCTCGCAAATGGATATAATTTTCTTTTCGTTACATTCTTTCCTTATATATTTCCAGCTAAAGCGACCGCTGACTTCTGTCAATTTTTAGTGAAAATGCCGTTCTGTTTTGACATAATGCTCCAGCACGAGGCCTAAAATTAGCTGTCACCCTTTTAAAGCACTTCCTGTAAAAGGTTTCTCAGATCAAAATGGGGTGTTTTTCTCCGTCAAAATTAAAACACTTTGAGGCAATTGTAATAATTAGGCGCAGACGCAATGCGCTATTTTGGAGAAGAGAAACAGATTATTTTCAAGATTTCTTTCGATAAAGTTTCTTTTATATTCCCGGAGGGGAGCGTGAATCCAGGATTTTTTTGCTGGGGAGGGGGTTAGCACTTTTAATAGTGACAAAATAGAAATAAAAGATTGTTTTTACCATAATTGTCTTCAACTTCAATGTCTAACCATTTCTCTTTGATATTTTAGTGATTTTAGCTATAGCATTTGAATAAAAGGTAGTAAGATATATTCTTTTTTGATATGCCTTTCGCTTGAATATATCGCAAGATTAACTCAATGAGAGGGATGGCTTAATTTTCCTAAATTTGGGGCCGGAGGTTAAAATTAGCTGTCACCCCTTTTCCTATGTGTTTACGAACGCAGCAGCCAAAGTCAAAAGGAACTGTTTCTCCGTCAAAATTAAAACACTTTGAGGCAAATGTAATAATTAGGCGCAGACGCAATGCGCTATTTTGGAGAAGAGAAACAGATTATTTTCAAGCTTTCTTTCGATAAAGTTTCTTTTATATTCCCGGGAGGGGAGCATGAATCCAGGATTTTTTGCTGGGGAGGGGGTTAGCACTTTTAATAGTGACAAAATAGAAATGAAAGATTGTTTTTATCATAATTGTCTTCAACTTCAATGTCTAACCATTTCTCTTTGATATTTTAGTGATTTTAGCTTTAGCATTTGAATAAAAGGTAGTAAGATATATTCTTTTTTGATATGCCTTTCGCTTGAATATATCGCAAGATTAACTCAATGAGAGGGATGGCTTAATTTCCTAAATTTGGGGCCGGAGGTTAAAATTAGCTGTCACCCCTTTTCCTATGTGTTTACGAACGCAGCAGCCAAAGTCAAAAGGAACTGTTTCTCCGTCAAAATTAAAACACTTTGAGGCAATTGTAATAATTAGGCGCAGACGCAATGCGATATTTTGGAGAAGAGAAACAGTTTATTTTCAAGCTTTCTTTCGATAAAGTTTCTTTTATATTCCCGGGAGGGGAGCGTGAATCCAGGATTTTTTTGCTGGGGAGGGGGTTAGCACTTTTAATAGTGACAAAATAGAAAAGAAAGATTGTTTTTACCATAATTGTCATTCTTCGTCATTTAGTGATTTTAGCTATAACATTCGAATAAAGGTAGTAAGATATGCCTTTCGCTTGAATATATCGCAAGATTAACTCAATGAGAGGGATAGCTTAATTTTCCTAAATTTAGGGGGAGAGAATATGGGTTTTTTGCTTTACTAAAATGCGATACTTTTCTAAACAAAATTGTAGTTAATAACTTTCTTTCTGTAAAAAAGGGTCAAATTATTTCAATACTAACTTTTTTCTCTTCTTTTTAAGGCAAATTATGAAGAATGCGTGCCCCCTCCTTCCAAGAAACCCAGAGAGGATGTGGCAGCCCCATCAGTGCCAGCCCCAATGCAGTCTGGGCATAAAGCAAAAAGAGAGTGGATGACTGCTCACATGATGGTGAACCCTGCCGGCTCATCTATGCAAGATCGTGAAATAGCCGACCCAGTCGCGCAAGAGCATAGCGACGCCGTCCCGTCCACCCTCCAACACGCGCTACCCGGGCCATCTGGCACCCAAGTGCAGCCGAGATATAAAAATGTAAGCATTTTTACCTCTAGTTATAGAAATATCTATCAATTTCAGCCAACTTTTATAGGCCTTTTCTACATGCACCATTTTCAAACACTGCGTAAAAGTATATCTCAGCGGGAATATTGAAAGATTTTTTCTCCCCAATGGAAATATAATGTTCTCCCTTTTGAATCATGTCAAGTGCATGCATTCACCCTTTTGCTAAATTAGATTAGTGAAGCCAAAAAAAGGCACTATATTCTGGTCATAGTAAGGTTTGGTAATTTCTTTTGCGATATAAACGAATGGTTCACCTTGCCTCTACAAACATTATAAAAAAAAAAACTTTATATCTGAATGAGTTGTGTATCATGACAGAAGATGGCTATCCTTTTCAAATCATGTTTTTTTTTCCCAGAGCAGATAAAGAGTATTAATATGAAATTTTATTTGGAGGAATTGTTTGAACAAAATCAAAACCTACTATGTCATGCGATGTTTTAGACTGTAAATATCTTATACTAATATAAGATATGTCGCGGGTCCGAGAAGCGCTGTGGGGCGGGGAAGCGTTGCGGGAAGCGCTGCGGGCCCGAGAAGCGCCACGAGTCAGGGAAGCGCCATAGGGATGCACCACGGGTCAGGGAAGCACCACAGAGATGCGCCACGGGCCAGGGAAGCGCTACAGGATGTGCTGCGGGCCAGAGAAGCGCCACAGGGATGCGCCAGGAGTCAGGGAAACGCTGCAGGATGCGCTGTTGGCCAGGGAAGCGCCACAGGGATGCGCTGTGGCTTCGAAAAGCGTCGAAAAAAAAAAAAAAAAAAATTTGAACACTTTGAAAATAAACGAACAAATTGTCGCCTTCTATGTCATATCTTAGATTATCTTCAGTTGTATTAACCAAATGTTATTAAGCAATAATAATCCAAATTTTAAAAGCAGTAGGGGATGATTTGAACACTTTGAAAATAAGCTATTTTTTCATTTGTAGGTTGTCCTGGTTCCATACTCACCATCTCCCCCCTGCTCGTCAGTTGGAGAAGGAGAAGAAGATGCACATGTGGAGCCCCCCAACAATTCACTATGGGATGATTTACATCAAATTCCAGATAATATTGACGAGTTTATAACTAATTATTTTAATGTAGATAATAGCGCAGTTGAGCTGGTAGACTTGAGCCAAAATACCTTGCAAATTTTAGACGATTTTACCCGGGAATTAACAGGGAACCCTCCAGCCTCCGATACCTTAACGACTCCACTTCGAACAACTGAAGTGGAGCATTCGCCAGATATTGTTGAACAGCTTGGAGGAGGGGGTAATATACAAGAGGGGGAGGGGGGTACAATTCTCCCAGACTTTCAGCTGTTCAACAGAATTTTAAATAATATAGTTGTTTTCACTGCAACGTTTGGTGACCCTTTTAATTCGCTTTTGTGTGGTAATTTTGTTTATGACCCTGTAGAAATTGTACACAACTATGTAGATAAAATTCGTGCACTTCTGGAGAATCCAATTCAATTGTGGGGGAGGGAGTCAATTAAGGTCTCCATTGTTTTAAAAGTGTTTTATTTGAATGAGGGGAAAAGTGAAGTTTATTATCATTTTATACATTCCGAGATGCGTTTGGTTTATCCAAATTTAGAAAATTTTGAGGGAGCTTTCATAGATTGGGTCGATCAAATTATAACGCATCTCGAGAACTTTAATGAAAACGGTAGTGGATCTTTAGTTCTTTTTGTTGAAAATTTAAGTGTTAATATTTGTAAATTTAAGAAAGATTTTATTTTAAGAGGGGGGCATGGGGAGGGAGGGCAGTAGAATTAAAATATAATCCAGATCTAGTAGGTTGTCGTGGTGTCCAGAAGATCTGTTTTGAAACAGGTCAAAAGTGTTTCCGATATGCTTTCCTCATATCAGCCTTTCAGCCTCTAGCAGATGACGCTACCAAGAAGAATTTAGACAATTGGGCTGTACATGGGAAGGAAGGGTCCAGTTTCCCCATTGTAGATTTTTCTTGTTTAGAGGGGAAATACCCAGTAACGCTTCGATCCATTGATATTTTTGAAAGGGCTAATGCCCATTTAAATATTGGCGTTACTGTGGTACAATACGAAACAGAATTTGAAGATGGAACTCGCTCTAAAAAGAAGGGGGTGGTTTTCCCCGTAAGGGGTCCCTCAGTTGATTTGGTTAAACACTGGGTTTGGTTGTTATACACGCCACCTAGTCAACCGAACACAATCGGTCATTTTAACCCTATCACTGACATTAGTAGAGTTCTGGGGGAGGGTATGAAAAGGGGGACACGTTTCTACTGTCCAACATGCTTGTCACAATTCCGTAGTCATATGAAACTACGGGGTCACATGAAGCATTGTAGACGGCATGGCTATCAGACAGTGGAAACGGTTTCAGGGGATAGGGCTATTTTACGTTTCAAAAATTTTCAAAATACCCTTCTCCAGTGCAACAAAATATCTTTAGACTGTGAAGCTAAGCTGGTGGAGGTGAACGATCCCCAATTTCCAAACCGAGTCAAAGAACATCAGGCCATTGCAGTGTCCTACGCCCACGCGCAAAGAGACAATTCTAACACCATGCGGTTGTTAGAAATAGTAGAAACATTGGATGAGGGGCCCGAGTCCATGGTCAAGGCATTGACTAAACTGATTGGCACGGCTAATGGTGCTATTTCTCGTTTGAGAAATACGCATTATCCAATGGCGTTGTCTGCAGAGGATCGTCTCGCGATTAAAAATCAAAAAATATGTTGGGTATGTAAGGGGGAGTTTGCAGAGGAGGATAAGGGGACTAAAGGGAAAAGAGGGGGGAGGGGGAAAGTCAGAGACCATAATCACTTGTGGCAGGAAATATCCTCGGGGGGTAGTAATTTTAGGGGGTTGCGCATCAATCGTGTAATTTAAATGTTAGCCAGCAGTTTTTTATCCCTGTTTTTATTCATAATTCCAATTATGATTTAAAATTTATTTTACCGGCACTGGCACGTATGCACAGGGAGGGAGGGGGAGTAGATTGTCCATGGGTAAATAGTTCATTTATCTACAACATAATTCCCAAATCAGCTGAGAAGTTGTTGCTTCTCGAACTGAAATGGCAAGCAGTGGATAATGAGCGTATGTGCTGGAATAAAATCAGGTTTTTAGATTCCTTTAGTTTTTTCCCCAAGGCATTGAGTCAATTGATTCAAGTACAAAAAAGCGACAATTTTGATAGCTTTCCCTTGCTTAAACAGCACTTTCCAGACAGTGAAATGTATGACCTGTTGACCTGCAAAGGTATATACGCATACGATTATTACTGTTCTGGCGCACGCTTAAGTGAGGAGAAACTACCTCCAATTGAAGCTTTTTACAATTCACTAACCAACAGTGAATGCACAGCCGAGGAGTATGAGTTTGCCAAGAAGGTGTGGTCCAAGGGGGATTGTAAAAATGGGTGGGATTATTGTAGACTGTACTTGGCCAGTGACGTTCTAACTCTGTTGGATATAGTCTGTAAGAATACAGACCAGATCTATTCAGAGTTCGGGTTAGATATAGGCTATTATTTTTCTACACCCCATTTAGTAATGGATTTAATTTTAAAAATTAGCAGGGAGGAAATAGGCCTAATCACCGATGTAGATCAGCACCTTTTTGTAGAGCGTTCAATGCGGGGAGGGTATGTTTTTCATGGGGACCGCGTCTTATCAACCGATCCGAGCGGACAAAGCACCGGTGCAAAGTCAAATGCAGTGTTCTTGGACATGAACTCATTGTACCCCTCGGCAATGTCCCACTACTCTTTGCCGTGTGGGAACTATCAATGGCTTGAGAATCCTTGTGAGTTCCCCGACATTACCACCGTCGAGGACAATGGGCCACAAGGATGGTTCTTTGAAGTTGACGTTCACATTCCGCTGGCGCTTCACGACTCAGTCAAAGATTTTGTCTTTCCCTGTATCAATCGGCCCGTGAGCAGGGACTCTCTGAGCCCCTACAATCGTTCATTGGTTGAGGATATGGGGATGCACTGGACTCCCTCTAAACAGAAACTGATTGCTGATTTGGACCCTAAAGAGAATATCGTTGTTCACCATGTGCTTTTGCACTGGATGGTGAGCAACGGCTTCAAAATCACCAAAATACACAGGGTCCTGCAGTTCAATCAGCGACCCTACTTGAAAACGTTTATCGACACCTTTGTCGATAAACGCTCTAAGGCAAATTCAAAGGTGGAGAAGGAAATGTATAAGCTCATTCTAAATTCAGCGTTTGGCAAAATGTGTGAAAGCGTTCGTAATAGATCTCGCTGCGATGTCGTGACTGACCCTCTAGAGTGTGCACGAATTATTGCCGATCCCAATTTTACATCGTTCACGAGCATAGAGACTGGCATGGTTCTTCTACACAGGTGAAAGCGAAATGTAGTACTGAACAAGAATATAGCAGGCGGCAGTTCAGTACTAGAAATTTCAAAAAAGCTCATGTTGTCGTTCTTTTACAATGTGTGCAAGGTGCAATGGCCACGGGAGGGGAAGGTTCAAGTTTACTATGGGGATACAGATTCTCTGCTGTTAAAGGTAAATGGGACTGAATTGGATTTATTGGATGATTTAGAAAAGGGGGTGCACATCAGCTCGCGGATGGATTTCACCAACTGGAATCCATCTCTCTATCCCGAGTTGGTGAAACGTCAAGCCCCCAACCAACTATTAAAATTAAAATCAGAGACGGGGAGTGATTTGATATCCCGGGGGGTGTTCCCGGGCCCCAAAGTTTATTGCGTGGAAACTCATAGTGGGGAAGAAAAGAAGGCGTGTAAAGGGGTGCCTACACACTTTGTAAAGAGCAATTTCAACATGAGCGTGTACAGAGACTGTGTAGAAAGTAGCCTAGTGCCGAGAGCACAAGTGCTTGCAATTCGCTCTCTACAGTATAGAAATTATACTGTGAGAGTGGAAAAGAATGCAATGTCGTGTATATCCGACAAGGTCTATGTGCTCGAGAATGGTGTGAGTGTTCTACCCCACGGCCACTACCGTATTTCAGATCGAGTTGAATGCATTGACTATCGCAATCAACTTGGTCTGGATAAATTAACCTAATCTAACCAACCACCACTCAACCTCATCTAACCCAAGCACTAACCACCACCACCACTAACCCAACCTCAACCACTAACCTAACCCGCAGTAGCAGTGACGACAACTATTGTTTTTCCACCGCCGCTCCCGGGGGGAGGGGAGGGGGGGTCCCTTCCCGCGGCCGCCCAGGGGGGGGGGGGGGGGTCCCGCCCGCGGCCGGCCGGCCTTCGGCCCCGCGGTCCCCGGGGGGTGGGGGATCCCACACCTTTAAATTCACCGTAATCAAGTGTTCAACTGTGCTACTACTAGCGTTTCCCTGCAAGTGTCTGTTGTATTTTCAAGTGTGTTTTCTGTGTTTTTGTTGTTGTTGTATAGAAAAGTGTTGTTTTTTTTTTGTTTTTTGTGTACAGAAAAGTGTTTAAGTTGACAATAAGTGCTTTAAAAGATATTGTTGTACAGAAAAGTGTTGTACAGAAAAGTGTTTTTTTTAAAGACAATAAGTGCTGATGATGGACAAAAGTGTTTTTTTTTTATTGTAGTGTTATCATTGCCGCCGAGCAGTTCATGTTGAACAAATAGAGTTTTCATGTTGACCACCGGAGAAATTTTGTCAACTGTTCTTGTTGAACAAGTGTTATTATTATTTTTATCGTTGTGCAGTTCATGTTGACTGCAAATATTTGTTTTCATGCAGTGCCGAAATAAATGCTGTCATGAAATATTGTTTTTTTTTATTGTTGTTGTTCTTCTTGAATAGATAGATCTATGGGGAAAATTATTGCTACTACTTATTCATTGGACACATATGATTTACAGTTAGTTGTAGTCCGACTGTTGTCCCCAACAGCAGCAGCAGCATGTATCAATTTAAAACACCCTTCAGATCGTTTCTGTGTGGTCCCTCAATGTCGGGGAAAACAACACTTTTAGCTAGAATAATTCAAAATTGCGATAAAATGTTTTTGAAGAAGCCGAAAAAAATCTACTATTGCTATAGTATTTGGCAGGAGTCCTATGATAAAATAAAAGCTATTGCCACAACCATACCAATACAATTCATACGGGGACTTGATGTTTTCAATAGTATTGAATCGAACTCGTGGTTGATTATTGATGATTTGGCTGAATCCATTGAACAGTTCTCACAGGAAATGCTACAACTGTTCACCGTTCGCTCCCATCATGAACACATTTCCGTTACTCTAGTTCTACACAATCTGTTTCATCAGAGCAAATGTATGCGAACCCTTGCTTTGAATTGCACCGTCTATATTATCTATCGAGTCGTTCGTGATTCTAGCTCGCTCATAACTCTCAATAAGCAGATATACCCCGGCGCACCAAAATTTCTATTGTCAGCGTACACTCAGGCGACTAGCAAACCCTATGGTTACATTTTGCTGGATCTTAATCAGAGCACGCCCGAGGATCTACGTGTAGTCACCGACATTTTCAACAATGAAATTACAGTATATCTTCCGGTGAACAGTAGAAAAGACCATTAGTCGCCATTATGACACTGAAGAAACTACACGAACAACGGCATCTGTTTTCCGTTTTAAGCACTTCAAAACCATTGCTTAGGAAGGCTATACTCAAACATGGGGTTGACAATGATTTCATTAATCTAATATCTGAACTTTGTTTAAATTTAACTGAGGGCAATGTTCAACTGCCAGAAGGTGTTAGACAACAGACAAAGCAACATCGTTCCACTGTACGCGCCTTGGCTTGTAAAAACAAGGGGAAAAAATTTAAAAGAAAACGGCTCCTTCAAGCAGGCGGTAGCTTCTTCACACTTTTACTACCGATAATTGCAGGACTTGTAAACAGTTTTCTCTAGAGAGAGAGAGAATGGCAAAACCCTATAAATTGACACCATTTGAACTTGTCCTCTCGCCCGTCGAACATTTTGAAGACAATCTAAGCAAATTCATTAACGATGAGAATATTGCCGATGACAAAAAACTGCTTTTACTTCGAGATGCATTGCGACGTGTGGACAAACATAAACCATATCGTGAGAGACCCGCTGTTACCGTCACCACTGATCCCTCTAAACATGAAACATCTCCTCAAGATTCTGCAGCAGCACTGCAATCAAAGGAGAAGGAATTGAATTCGATTGTATTGAAAATTGGAAACCTATTGCCTTTGACCTATCGAGAACAGAGTAAAAGAGTATTATCTTATCTCATGTTGGAAACTGGTGATCATCAAGTTCAAGTCGAGAGCACAGGGAAACGAATTATAATTCAGGGAAAAAGTTATAATCTAGTTGATTTAATTTGTGATATGGTGACGAATCGTAAAGGACTCTTATCCTTTGACGATAATCTATACACCTTTCTGTGTGCAATAAACTTTCCCAAAAGTCTTATTGGCAATAGGCAAATTCTAAAGAAACTAAGAGAATATAGTCCACCAACAACACCATTTAAAAAAGAAGAAGATTCAATATTTGAAGATACTATCAGCACCAGTGATTTTACAACACCTGTGGCTGCTAGTCAAAAGCGAAGACGAATTGATTCGCCCGCCAGTGTGCAAAAGGGGAGTGGACATTACACTACGTGTTTACGCTCAAAATGGATGAAGTTTTGAAAGGTGTCTATGAAAATATTGGTGAGGCGGGGAGTTTAAGTTCTCCCAAAACGATTTCCAAAGCTGTCTCCGGCACCACCATCACATTGAAAAATGCAAAAGAGTATCTAGAAAATGAAGCGAGTTACACACTGCATCGAAATCACAGGCTTCGCAGTAAACAATATCGACAAACTAAAGCCTTTTTCCCTCTGCATATAATGCAAATGGATCTTTTAACTTTAGACGCAGTTCAACGGCGTCACAATGCCCCCTACAAATATATTCTAGTGGCAATCAGTATCTTTAGTCGCTATGCCTATGCCATTGCACTGCGGTCAAAGAGAGGTGTTGAAGTTGGTCGGGCCATTGAAAGTATTCTAGAACAGGATTCGTATAGAAAAATTCAATCGGATCGTGGCAGTGAATTTGTTAATCCCCATGTGCAAAAGGTTCTTTTGAAATATAATACAACACTTTATCATAGTCACAGTCCGATAAAGGCTGCATTGGCTGAACGATTAATAAGAACGATTCGTCTATTAATTTCAAGATATTGTACCCTGAAAAATACACCGGCTTTTATTCATGATTTAGATAAAATCATGTTGATTTATAATCAACGACCCCATCGATCTCTGTCCAACTCTACACCAACGGATGTTCACTACAGTGAAAATACATTTGATGCTTTTCTAAAGCAATACTCCAATGGTGAAAAAGAGAAAAAGAAGAAGAAATTCAATGTTGGTGATACTGTTCGAATTAATAGAACCACCAATATTTTTGAAAAAGGGAATTATTTATGGAGCACTGAACTTTTTAAAGTGTCCAAAATCCTGGACACCGAGCCCATAACTTATCGGCTGCGAGACACCAAAGATGATGAGATTCTCGGCGGTTTTTATGAATATGAACTGCAAAAAGTTAGAAACACTAGTGAAATTTATCAAATTGAAAAGATATTAAAGAGTCGTACACGCCATGGCAAGAGACAGTTGCTTGTTCGCTGGCTAGGATACAACTCAGATTTTGATTCTTGGGTCAGTGCTGAAGATATTGACAATGCCCAATGATTTCTGTGTGACTTTCATGTCCAATGTTTCTGATCCTCTCTACAATGACTTGAATAGGACAAGTGATTTTTGGACAAAACTCTCCCCCACCATCAAATTCGATGACAATGGAAAGTATGAAGTGGCTCTTGTCGACTGTATTCTCAAAAATACCTATGACATCCTGAGAAAGGATCGTAAATATGAAATAAAAATTAGACCCTATGATTGGCCGCCGCCACCAACAGGTGATCAAGAACAAATTCAAAAAATCAATTGGACGGATTATCCATATATTGAATTACCCTACGAGGAACTCACCTGTATGAATGATTTATGTCGTTCTATTAATAAAAGAATTTCCGCTCGTAAAAAGGGAGCTTTTCATTTCAACTATTCAAAGGAGGAGGGCAAGATCTACATTAGTTCACCTATTGCCAGTGAAAAGGTTATTCTCAACGATAATCTAAAGGATGTTCTTGGCTTTAAGCTCAATATAATCAATGGTAAAAGTGCCGGAAACACTAATTTCATTTTTGCTGACTATCCGCCTGCCTTCACCACAGACACCTGTATATTTCTCTACGCTTCATTTGTGGAAACATCTCGAGTTGGTAATTCAAATGTTCCCCTCCTACGAGTTCTTGAACGAAAAACCAATCAAGAACATATTCATCACTACAATATAAAGCATCTTCAGTATATTCCCGTAAACACTTGCTATTTGGAACTCTGTCAGTTAACACTAAGAACCGAATTGGGTGATCCCATAGCAATTTCAAAAGGTTTGGCTGTGATTACATGCCATTTTCGACCCATCGTTCAACAACAAGATGTCTAATAAAAAAGTGGTATTCACTTGTCCTGATATAGACTGCTATGTTAATACTCTTGGCCCGAGACAACAGGGCAATGGAATGGACTACTACAAAGGTCGCTCGTCAATGTCTGGCTACGGTCTTGGCAGTTGGTTTGCTAAGCTGTTTCGCTCTTCACTACCACTGGCTAGAAAATATCTTGTACCGGCTGCGACAGATTTTGCATCCTCTACACTATACGATTGGGGCTCTGGCAAGGATTTTAAAAAAAGTGCTTCGGAAAATCTTAGGTCCAGTGCGCGAACCCTTGGCGAGAGATTAAAACAGAATGGTAAAGGCTTAAAAAGGTCAAGAAACAATGCATCCCTCATCAGTCTCCACTCAGGTCGGAAACGAAAGACATCATCCCTCTTGTCAAAGAAAAGAAGGAAAAAGCCGACACGTGCTGTAAACAGAAGTCCCAGGAAGAATAGAATTGTCAGATCGAAACTAGATTTCTTCTCCTAAAATGTCCTACCTACCGCATAAGGATTCTCAACCTTCAATCACCGCCTCATTGAATCTATTCAATGCCGAAAATGTTGATGTGAGTGTCAAACATGGATACTATGAACAATTTTATCCACAACAACCCCTCTCCGACAATATCCACTTTCAAATTTATTCCAATGAAGACTACTTTATGGACATGTCTTCAACATTTATAGATTTGCAAATGAAAGTCCGGAAATCCGATAATACAATGCCAATTCGGGCCGATGGGATATCCTATGAAAATTGTATACTACATAATTTATTTCGTCAAATTAGTGTCTACATCAATGGCACGCTGGTGAGCACAAGCAACAATCTCTCAAATTATACAAGCTATATGCAATTCATGCTGATGACACCCAAGTCATACAAGGAATTGAGAGGCACCTCCAATGTATATGAATATATTACTAATAATGATAGTACAGATGCACTTAAAAATGCTACAACTAGTGAATTACATCTAGTTGGAAAAATATATCATGAAATATTTAATATACCCCAATGGCTACCGCCCAATGTTAAAGTGGATATAAAATTAACGCTTGCACCCTCCAATTTCATATTGAGAAAAGAACTTGCTGGCAATCCCGATGTAGGTCTCTCCCTCACCTCGGCAATACTTCATGTACGCAAACAACAGGTTATGAGTTCTGTTGCTTTGGCCGTGGAAAAACTGAGAGCCAATGGCAACAATATTAAACTACTTGTTCCACATACAATCACCAATCAACGTCATATTGCAATGGGCTCACGCACCTTCACCGATTCATCCTTTATCAATGGCGAAATCCCCTCGAAATTGGCTTTGGCCTTTGTAAAAAGCGCCAGTGCAATAGGATCATGGACTGAATGTCCACATAAATTCGAGATGTTTGGACTTTCATCTCTTGTGTGCAAAGTAAACGGCATTCCACTCTACAATCTATCTTTTGATAAATCCTATAGAACATTGTACGAGTTGACCATGCAAACCCTAGATCACGATTCGCAACTATTTGAAAAATGTATAACCGAAGATATGTTTGCTAAAACACATGGTATCATTGTACTGGATTTGTCTGGCACACAGGATATGAGTATAGTACGTACGGGGAGTGTGCGTTTAGAGTGTACATTTGCCGACCCATTGGCTGAGAGTATTGCACTAATCTCACTAAATCAATATGAAACCTATTGGGAAATCACTCCCGAAGGCAGTGTTCTACTAGACTTGGCGCCATGAACACCAGTCAAATAATCAATGTATTTAATATGGACCCCTACATGTCCCAGTACAAATCCTATTGTCTGCCCTCAGACTATCTTGGAAAAATTCAAAGTGTCAACAATACCTTGATTATTGTTAATAGCAGTCCGTCGACTGTGCTGACGGGTCATTGGTTGTGCATCTTTCAAACAATGAAGACGATTGAATTTTTTGATCCTCTTGGTCTACCCTATACATTCTACACGCCTCACATCAGCAACTATATTGAGAGCAGTGGGAAAACTATTATTCAAAATCGAAAGAGGGTACAGGATCTAACGACTAAAAGCTGCGGCTTCCATGCACTACTATATTTTGTGTTCCGATGTCGCGGCTATACTTACAAGCAGTTTCTCCACATTTATGTTGACAATCCACGTCTGAATGACTTTCTAGTGGAAAATATCCTCTCAGACCTATATAGTATTGATTTCAGTGCCCTAAGAGTAAAGTGCTTAAAAATTTTTTGTGAATTTGTTTATTAATAAAATGCATATGTATATATACAACAATGTCTTTAAATCTTCACTTTAGATTTCTTCATCTTCGATGTATAGGCAACTGTCGTGAACCACTAATGCTGGTAAATCATTTGGATCTTGATTGACTGCAAAGTCAGGGTCACATTTTCTACAGTACAATGTAACTTCACTCTTGTCATATCTCTTTGTATAGTCAATGATACTATTTGCATTCATATTATGAAATTCACGAGTTTCAATCTGTCTATTTGAAGCAATATCACATACAATGTTTTCAAATGGTGAATCACATTCCGTCACAGCCAAATAAAAATCACTTGGTTTATAGTCATAGTAGGTGGTGTCATCACAACGATGACGTAGAAACCAAATTGTCTTGTTACCCCAACAGTTGAATCGTAGACCAGATTCCTCTTCCCAGAATAATTTAAATCCACGACGATACCAATCTCGTAGAAATAAACTAAAATCACGTTTGGGATTCTTTCCAATCATAGCGGGGTAAGTATTCTCCCACTGATCACATTTATCATAGTGACAATTGGAGCACAGGTGTCCTCTAGGATGAGAGTCACACACCTCCTCAAGACATGAATTACATCCTTTAATTTGTACTGCATAGCCTCTATGTAATTTACAAGGATTACATAATTTACACTTTTCACTATAGTCATCAATAATTGTACAATTCTCACATTGATTCCAACTGCCAAGAGTGTACATGCACAATGGACATATATAGAACATTTTTCGGTTTCCGATGTCAACTCACTCACAGCTAAAACGAAACTGATCCTCTTCGTTCGATAAATTCAATGAGAGGGAAATGGGGGAGAGAGGAGTAACTCTGTAACGTTACCTCTTTCGAAGGAGGAGCCATCTACATTGGCAATGTTTTCAAAAGTATATCCACAATATGATTCTGCCTTGTTCCAATTAATATATCAATAAATTGAGTATAAGCATTTGAATCACATTTTAAAAGTTTCATACAATAGTCCAATGGGGGAGAATCACTCCTCATTATATTGTCAAGTGTTCCCGGACAAGAGAATATCCTGCGTTTAAGAGATAACTCGAGAAAATCATCATCCAAAATCAAATGTTTTTCCATAAACACTAGATTTGATCTAATTCTCTCTTTCTCAAATTTATTCATTTTTTAGTCCTTTCACTCTGACTGCTGACTCTAGACTGACCCTGATTCGTTAGCCCTAACCAGAAAAGAAAGGGAACATTTTCGATTTCGAAACAATTTTATTGAATAATTACAACAACAACAATAATACAGAGCATGTACAATTAACGATACTGTTTATTGTCTTCAATATGTTTCACCAACGCACTTAAAGCACATTGAAGTCTATTCACATGTGCTATATCAACTTTAGCGGCGAAACATAATTGATCCTCCATTTTAAATTTGCTCAAGGATATCACATATCTTGCATATACTGCATCCCATTCCAGACAAAGCCGCGATCCTTTCGTAATTTCCACCGCAATGTTTGGTGCTCTTGTACTATTATCATCAACTCCACTATCAACTTCTAATAGGGTAAACATTCCACTCATCGCCATCACAAATATATATCCAAATGAGTAAAGTCAAAACTGTTCTTCTTCTTCTCACTCCTTTGAATTCTATTCACAGACTAATAAAACTATAGCAAAAAACCCGTTCCTTATATTCCCACCGCCGCTAACATGTAACCAGCCCTCTGATTGGCTGAGAAGGAGGATGTATCCGACTCGCTGATTGGCTGAGAATGAAACACGTGATCTAACTGTTTCCGGGAATGTCATAACATTGCCTAGAGCAACAACAACAAATACTATTTCTGGACACCATGACATTCACGATCGATTACGCAATCAAGTTCTCGGAAATTCACTTCCCCCTCGAGTCCTAGATCAATAACATTGTTCCCGTTAGAATTCAATGCGCATGTGCAACCTTCGTCCCGGAGTTATTACACATAGAAACATCAAATAAATCGACCTTGAAGGAAGAGGTCATTGACCGATTACGCAATCAATTTCTCAGAAATCCATTTCCCCTAGGGACTCTATGCCCATATATGGTGTGGGCGTGGAAGTCGGACCCCCATTTCTACTATTGGCACAATGTATTATTTATTAATTTTTTTCCTTTAGAGCAGGGCACTTCGTATCGAAGAAGTTGTCGTAGAAACTTCAAAAAGCGCTCATTCAATTGGAAATTGGAGTGGGCTTGTGCCCTTTTTAATATTCCTAATTGATGGGAAGACGACTAACACCCCTTCCACGTCCACCATTTCCCGAAACATATCCAGTCAAAATTTTAAGATAGCCATTTTGATCAGCGTAGTTGATCTCAGATAGAAATAATGTTCTTGAGGACAGTCCCCAACAGCCCTTAGGGCAAGGGTTGTAAGTTATGCCCTGGGGGTATATAAAGTTTTTTATAGAAGGCGTTATAGTAGAAACTTTAAAAAAGGCTCATTCGATTGGAAATTCAAAGGGCAAGTGCTCTTTTTAATAGTCGAAAGTGATTAGAGGGCAACTAACCCGCCTCTCACGCTCACCTTTTTCCCAAACACATCTAATCAAAATTTTGGTTTCATGGAACGCGTTGTCGTAGAAACTTCAAAAAGACCAACCCAGCTCAATAGTAACCAGATCTCTAAAAAACAGAGTTTTAATACGAGTAGATATATCAAAAGAATTGGTTTATTATGTTGACTTCAAATGTATATGTTTCATTAAGTTTAGTCTTAACTTTCAATAGCTACGAGCCTGAGAAAATTTGTCTGATTTTCAAAAAAAGACGGAAAGACTCCGTTGAAGTCATAGAAATTTAACGAAAATCACACCGTCAGATTCAGAGTATCAAAAAACCCTACTGTAGAGGTTCCAAGCTCTTATCTGCAAAAATGTGGAATTTTGTAATTTTTGCCAGAAGAAAGATCAAGGATGCGTGTTTAATTTTTTTTTTTTTTTTTTTTTTTTTTTTTTTTTTTTTTTTTTTTTTTTTTTTTTTTTTTTTTTTAACAGGGGTGATCTTATTGACCCATTGGGCCTAGAACGTAGGGAGGGGGCCCATTTTAAAGGAAATAAGAAGTTCTAGTGCCCTTTTGAAGTGACCAAAAAAATTGGAGGGTAACAAGGCTCCTCCCGCGCCACTATTTTTCCCAAAATCGTCCGATCAAAATTTTGATATAACTACTTTTTTCAGCATAGTTGAAAGGCCCAATAACTATGTCTTTGGAAATAAAATACCCCTCACAGCCCTTGGGAAAGGTCTTTAAATTATAACATTTGCCCATTGTCTACGTATAGTATTTGTTATTGAGAAGTATGCATACATTTTTAGGGTGGAGAGGGGAGAACGAATTTTCTGCTGGGGAACTTTGCACGGGGTGATTTTTCTGGAGCGGGAAGTTTTCAGAGCGTGAACTTTTCAGGGGGAAATTTTACACTGGGAGAATTGCCTAGAATTTCTATACAAAATTTCTTTATATGTCTTCCTTTCTCTTTACCGATTCAATTTTACGTGTGGAGATGTTAAGGATAATGGCCCGGGGTAAATTTTCGCCCGGAGTGATTTTTCCAGAGGATAATTCTGTGGGGAGGGGGATTTTTCCGTCGAAATGGAAGCCAGACATCCTTGCGTTTTTTAAACGATCAGAAATTAAATTTAAAAAAATAAGTTTTTTCAACTGAAAGTTAGGAGCAACACTAAAACTTAAACGAACAGAAACTATTAAGTATATTAGGGGGGTCCCCTCCTTAACACCTCACTCTTTAAGCTAAAGTTCGAATTATTCAATTCTTTCAGAGCGACTGCTGAAACACAAGGTTCGTATAATTAGAACAATAAGAAGTTTTTTTTTAGTGCTAGGAAACTTTAACGTAAAAAGTGAGGCTTTTAGGATGGGGCTACCCCCCTTATGTACGTAATAAGGAGTGACGCGTCTCAATAATAACCGAGACTCTTAAAAATATAATTTTGATACCAATAGATCAAACAGTTCGTGGTAACGAACTGTAAGTAAGGAGCGACGCGGCTCAATAGTAACCGAAACACTAAAAAACGGAATTTTGATACCAATAGATATATCAAAAGAATCAGAGTTTTATGCTGATTTTAAATATATAAGTCTTATTAAGTTTAGTATTACCCTTGAAAGTTTACCAGCCTGAGAAAATTTGCCTGGTTTTTGAAAAAAGGGGAAAAAACTCTAAAGGTCATAGAATCTTTATGAAAATCACACCATCAGATTCAGCGTATCAGAGAACCTACTATAGAGACTTCAAGCACCTATCTGAAAAAATGTGGAATTTTGTATTTCTCGCCAGAAGAAAGATCACGGATACGTGTTTATTTTTATTTTTTTTTTGTTTTTTTTTTTTTTTTTTGTTCCCAGGGGTGATTGCATCAATCAAGTGGTCCTAGAATGTCGTTAAAAAGCTCGTTCTAACGGCAAATTAAAAGTTCTAGTGTCCTTTTCAAGTGACTAAAAAATTGGAGGGCAATCAGCCCCCTCCCACGCCCCTTTTTCTCACAATCGCCTGATCAAAATATTTAAGATAGCCGTTTTGTTCGGCATAGTCGAAAGGCCAAATAACTATGCCTTTGGAGATATTAGAGACCATAGCCCCTGGGGAAATGTCTTTAAGTTACAAAATTTACCTATTTTTATTGGGAAGTATGCATACCTTTTTTTGGAGGGGTGGGGTTAATTTTCTACTGGTGGGATTTTCCACATGGATAATTTTTCATGGTGAGGAAAGTTTCCAGGGGAAATTTTACACTGGGGGAATTTGCTAGAATTCTTCTTATGTCTTGCTTTCTCATTGCCTACTCAATTTTAAGAATGGAGACGTTAAGGGTAATTGTCCAGGGTAAATTTTCACCAGGATTCAGTTTTCTAGAGAATAAATCCTTGGGAAGGAAGGATTTTTCAGTGGAGGAGTAGCCAGATTTCCTGGCATTATTTAAAAACGATCAGAAATTAAATAAAAAACAAGTTTTTTCAACTGAAAGTAAGGAGCAACATTAAAACTTAAAACGAACAAAAATTATTTGTCCCGCCAGTAGCGTAAACGAACAGTTGTGGTAGCAGTGGTAGTAGTAGCAGTAGATATAGTAGTAGTAGCAAGCAAATATTGCCTTATGGTTAGTTCAAATTGCCCCACAACATGCCATATCAGTTTCAAAGATTTTCTGAGACTCCCTTTTGACAACAGGCAAGCACATAGTATTAAGATTTAGGTCAACTTCCCCATGAATATTCCCTGAAATTTTCACCTAAATGCCCATAGCCTTAGTAGTAGCAGTGGTCGCAGTAGTAGTAGCAGTAGGAGTATTAGTAGTAGCAGTCGTAGTAGTTGTGACAGTAGTAATAGTATTACATTCAGTATTGTGCACACATTGCCTTTTGCTTATTTGAACATCCCCCTCATCAAGCACAGGAAGTTTCAACTTATACTCTAAGCCGTTTCTAATATATTACAGATAAACATAACCTGACATTTCACCCTAATACCCTTAGCCTTAGTAGTAGTTGTAGTAGAAGTAGCAGTAGTAAGAGTATCAGTAGTAGTAGTAGTAGTGGTAGTAGTATTAGTAGTATTAGTAATAATAGTAGTAGTAGTAGTAGTAGTAGTAGTAGTAGTAGTAGTAGTAGTAGTAGTAGTAGTAGTAGTAGTAGTAGTAGTAGTAGTAGTAGTAGTAGTAGTAGTAGTAGTAGTAGTAGTAGTAGTAGTAGTAGTAGTAGTAGTAGTAGCAGTAGTAGTATTAGTAGCAGTAGTAATAGCAGTAGTAGTAGTAGTAGTAATAGTAGTAGTAGTAGTATTAGTGGTATTAGTAACAGTGCCAGTGCGCACATATTGCCTCTTGGCCAATTGATCATTCCCGCTCATCATTCTCTGAAAGTTCCAACTTAACACCCTAAACCGTTCATGAGACACGCGCTTTTGACAACATGTGTGCATATAGTGTGTTTTGTGTTTGACGTTCCCCATGACCTTTACGCTACTACCCTTAGCCTTTTTGGACACCAAGATTCAAATACTCAACCCTTTCCCACTAACAAATATTATATGTAAACTATGGATGAATTGTATAGTTTACAGCCCTTGCACTAAGAGGTGTGAGGAATTGTAATTTCCAGAGACATAGTTACCGGACCTTTCAACAACGCTTAGTACAATGGATGTCTCAAATGTTTATCGTATGCATTTTTTGGAAAAAGGGGTATGTTTGGGGCGGGATGTTACTTGCCCTTCAGACACTTTAGAGTCTTAAAAAGGGCACTAGAATTTTTAATCTCCGATTAGATGAGCCGCCTCCGATGTTTTTACAGTAATTCATTCCATGCGAAGTGCGATGGCGAAGAAAAAAGTAAATAAATTAATGATACATGGAGCCCATTTAACTTTTAGCTTACTTGTATTGTAAATTATCTTTACTTATGATATTGTAAGTTTAAACCCGTAACGACGCCAGCGATTAAAAGGAAAAGGTTCAAAGGTTTTGTTGCAGTATACGGTTTAATATACGGTTTTGATTGGTCCAAATAAATCGAAACCTCACCAGGCATTTTAGCACCGCACTTCACACCGTCCATTATAGTCGCAGCCTGGACCAAAAACTACTACTGTTTCTCTTAGAGCCAAGGATAATTTCTAATTTCCAAGAAAATATTCCTGCACTTCTTCGATAAAAACAGAAGGCCATTTATGTAAGCACTTTTCTTTATTAATTTATTTTTTTAATCTTCAGTCTAATGTCAAAAAACTGAGTGCAACCATTTGTGAAAATTAATGACCCCGGCACCACAAACAAAAATCCACTGTTTTTTACCTATTCATAAATCATTACATACATCCACTAAATTGCTATAGTTACTCCATAAAAAGCATTTCGAGACGGCAATTTTTAACGTATATAAAATGCCAATAAGCGTGATTTTTCTGACACTTGCCCTTAGGTGGTAAAATAATGGCGATTTTAATTTTTGACTTCGTAAAAGTTAAAATACATACCTTAATTTAAGATAGATTTAACTTTACAACAACTTAGGAATTTTGACATGAAAAATTAAAATTCTAAAAAAACATTTACCGGTAAAATTTTAGATGAAAAAAAAACTTGGAGCAATTTTCGATTATCTGGTTCTAGTCACAGCTCTTCTTTGGTAGCTCTAACTTCTTTTTTTATTTTCTTATTTTATTTTATTTTATTATATTTTATTTTATTGTTATTTTATTGTAATTTTGCGTCAAATTTGCAAGAAAAGATGGCTTTGAAGTTGGCTTTGTTTTTTTTCAAACAGTTAGTGGTAACAACCTGTAAATAAGGAACAGCTCGGCCCAACATTAATCGAAACTCTTAAAACCGAAATGTTGGTATCAATAGATATATCAAAAGAATTGGCTTATTATGCTGATTCCAAATATACGAGATAAATCGTGTTTAATATTATCTATCAAAAGCTACAAGCCCGAGGAAAATTCACCTGATTTTCAAAAAAGTGGGGAAACGCTTCCTAAAAGTAAAGAAATCTTAATGAACTCATATCATCAGAATTAAACGTATCAGAGAACCCTACTGTAGAGCTCCCGTCTGCAGAAATGTGGAATTTTTTATTTTTGGCAAGAAGAAAGATCATTGATGCGTGCTTTTTTTTCAGGCGTAATCTCACCGAAAAAATGGTCCTAGAATATCAGGAGAGGGCTCACTCGAGTGGAGATAAAAAGCCCTAGTGCCCTTTTTAAGATAACAAAAAGATTGAATGGCAGCTAGCCCACCTCCCACACCCCTTTTCGCCCAAAGTCGTCTGATCAAAATTTTCAGATAGCGATTTTGTTGAGCATAATTTAAAGGTCAAACAAATATGCCTTTGGGGACAACATGACCCCCTCCCCCATAGCTCCTGGGGAAAAGGTTTAGAGCTATGAAATTTGTCCATTGTTTACGTATAATATTTTAGTATTTGTTATCGGGTAGTATTCAGACTTTTTTTGGGAGGGGCGGGGTCTGCTGGGGGTAAGTTTCCGGGGGGAGAATTTTCCGTGGGGAGGGAGGTTTAAGGGGAAAATTTCCAAGGGAAATTTTATATTTGACAGAATTCCTACATGGAATTCTTTTTATTTGTCTTACTTTCTGTTTGCCCGCTCAATTTTGCATGTGGAGATGTACCAGAGGAATTTTCCGGGAAAATTTTTCAGCGGTGTTGGAATTGTCTGGAGGATTTTCCCTTGGGGGGAGGGGGGAATTTTCGCAGGATAAATTTTGCATGAGGAAATATTCCGCCGGACAAATTCTCCATTGGACAATTTTAGGTGGGAGCAACTCCAAATGGGGATTTCCAAGAAGAATTTTTCATGGAAAGGGGATTTCCGGCATTATTTGAAAAACGATTAGAAATTAAAGTCTTTTTCAAATGAAAGTATGCTAAGGAGAATTTTTCAGGCAGAATTGTCCGCAAGAAGTTTGCTGGGGGAATATTCAGCGAGGATGGAATTGTCCGGACGGAATGTTCCGGGCGGGGGGGGGGGGTATTTTACATGGGAGAAAATTTTCATGGAGGAGTTTCCCGTGAGAGTGGGGGCAATGTTAAATGGAGGGGTAACCATATTTTTCGGCATTATTGGAAAAATGATCAGAAATTAAATAAATAAAAAAAGTTTTTCAACTAAAAGTAAGGAGCACAGTAAAAATTTAAAACGGAGGGTGCGGGAACCGACTCAAAAAGAGTATTGAAGAATTGAGTTTAGGTTTTACTTCAAACAAAGATTGAAGCTAGATGTTTTAGCTTGTTCATTAGTTTATTTAGCATAAAACTGTCAGTGCCATCAGTTCTGTTACTTTTCCTTGTATATGTGATATTCTTGAATTTGGTCATATTTACAATGGCCCAGGGATTTTTGTTTAATTTGACCATTTTCCGAATCTTCCAGCCCCCTCTTCCCTCTCGCACAAAATAAATTCTTGCGTACGCGCCAGCCTGGGATGCATACTGTTAAACAAACTGAGTCTTACAATCGTAAAGAAAACTACGAATTGAGAAATCCTCTTTCTTTCAAGATAAATTTTCCAAGACGAAACCTTTCAAATGCTATTATAAGGTTTGTGTGTATCCATGCAAAGGTGAATTCGAGTATAGAAAAGAAGCAGTAAACTTTCAGAACTCTCGAAAGCGCTTGTATGTACGGTGGGAATAATGCTAGATGAGGCACCAACAAATATTAAACAGAAATAGTAACTCCGTGGTATATGAAAATTTTGCAGTAATTCAAAAGGTGGTATGATAAACTGACGACATGTTACGGATTATTGGACTACAACTAACGGTCGATTGTTTCTACAGGAAAGGTGTTTGCAGCCTCTAAAGTAAGGCTCCATAAGGCTTACTGTTATTTGTATTATTCAAAAAAATCTCTATATCTTGAATATTCTCTTCTGTCCCAAGATAATTATTGCATCTTATTAGAATTATCGTTTTCTGATTGGGCTTGATGGGGTGAAAGGTTTTAACAAGTTCTTGTACTATACTGGATTATGTCGCAAGTAGATACAAGAGCAAAATATAATATGCTAAGGGCTCTAGAAGCTTACGCTTATATAAATATATATGGGCCTATATATAAATTTGTTTTATGGTTTTGTTTCTGCTTGAAGTGTTTGTAGATTGACCAAAATTTACCAGATAAAATATAAGCGAGATCTAAGGTAGAATTAGTTTTATTTCGATTCTTTTTAGCTGGGTCGTTACTGAGAGGGGAAAAAGAATTTAATGGAGAAAGTAGGAGACTTTAAATTTTATATTTGACGGAATTCCTACATGGAATTCTTTTTATTTGTCTTACTTTCTGTTTGCCCGCTCAATTTTGCATGTGGAGATGTACCAGAGGAATTTTCCGGGGAAATTTTTCAGCGGTGTTGGAATTGGAGAGGGGAAAAATAATTTAATGGAGAAAAAAGGAGACATAATAAAAAAAATTAAATTAATATGTGCACACACTGACATATTTATATATATATATAATGTAAATATATATATATACATATATATATATATATATATATATATATATATATATATATATATATATAGATATATATATATATATATATATATATATATATATATATATATATATATATATATATATATATATATGTATATTTTATATATATATATATATATATATATATATATATATATATATATATATATATATATATATATATATATATATATATATATATATATATATATATATATATATGTATATGTATATATATATATATATATTTATATATATATATATATATATATATATATATATATATATATATATATTATATATATATATATATATAAATATATATATATATATATACATATACATATATATATATATATATATATATATATATATATGTATATATATATATATATATATATATATATTATATATATATTATATATATATATATATATATATATATATATATATATATATATATATATATATATATATATATATATATATATATATATATATATATATATATATATATATATATATATATATATATATATATATATATATATAGGTACTGGTGTTATTATGTATTAGACAGTTGGTCTACTCTCGTTGCTACTTTGCATTGATCTTGATCATTATGATGATTTTCTGTTTTGTTGTTGCTGATGTTTTGACAAATGGTATCACACTGTTCAGAATAAATGTTGACTTCAATGAAATGTACGTGACACTCAAGCCGTTCAGAGGGTTGAAGAGAAGGTTAACAGCAATCTTGTTTATAAATCTTCATTGGGATTGCTATATTGTTTTGTGTTCCTCCGCAACCTCCGCAATGCGTTCTCTGAAACATACATTCTCATGTGTATCTGTAATATGTATATATATATATATATATATATATATATATATATATATATATATATATATATATATATATATATATATATATATATATATATATATATATATATATATATATATATATAATATATATATATATATATATATATATATATATATATATATATATATATATATATATATATAGCCCTAAGAAAATTCCTAAGAAAATATTTGTAATATAATTCATTCTGTCTGTCTAGTTATTTCACCTTTAAACTATTTTTAACAAAACGCCTATCTCAAAATTTATTGGATGCATTTGCGAAAAGGGGGCTTGGAAAGGTTCTTGTTGACTTCAGATCACTTTTGAATCTTAAAAGGGCACTAGAACTTTTGATTTTCGATCGAATGAGCCCTTTCCGAAATTTATACAACCACCCTTTCCATATAAAGTGCCTTTGGTAAAAAAGATTAGTAACAATAATGAAAATTGGTAAAAAATATTAGAAAATTGAAGCCTTATGGCTGTTTAGAGTAGGCAACGCTAGAGGGTTGCCTCTGATTTATGTTCGTTTTGAGTTTGATTTATTTAATGATATGATAGTGATTTGTAGTAGTTTTTCGCTGGAAAAACCGTTTGACTTTATTCCTGTTCATCTTTGGTTTAATGTACTTATTTCCATTTCTTCGTAAAACTTCTTTGGTTGAATTTTTTTTTTTGAAATTCATTGCACCAAAGAGGAATTACTGTCTAAAATAATTATAAAAACAGGATTTTCAGCAATATTGGCCCCTCCCATTAAGGAAATTTCTAGATTTTTTCGTCTAAAACTTTCTGGTTAGAAAGTTTTAATACTGCTCCTGGAGCCATGAAAAAAACTCCTAAGCTCTAAAGATGTGACATATAGAAACGGACAAAAAGGAAAAAGCAAACAAGCAAGAATTTATTTTGGGAGGGAGAGGGACGTAAATTCAGAGCAACTTAAAAAAATGGCACCGTATCAAATAGTGGGCTATAGATAAAATACTGTTCGATACATTTATCCAGGGCTACAACGAAATAAACATTGGGAGTATTTTATCGCATTTAGAGAGTAAAGAGGGTGAAGTGTAGGCTTCAAGCAGGGGGAGGGGTGCCGTTGTGTTTGTCTGAGGTGGTTCGGTGTTGCAATAAATTGTTATCAGTAGTGATAATAGGTAATCTTAAAGAAAGCCTTTCTAGAATCATTCCCAAAATCCCTTCTTGCACCCTGAAGTAAGCTTGGCTCCCCTTACTCTAAACTCCATGTTTTATTCTAACATTTACTGCCACAGTTAATGGCTTCTTCCACTTCTGAGGTTAGTTAAAGTTAACTTAACAGCGTTTTCTTGCTTTGCCAGCATAGGTCAAGACTGGAACAAAGCAAACCTTTCAGAGCCATCGAATAATTTTTTTCCGAAATTGGGAGAAAGGCTTCTGAACTCCGGTAAAGAACATTCTTATGGTCAATTTTCCAATTTTATTGGGGATTCTGAGCCAATATGAGGGAATGCCTTCCACATCCAATGTGAAGAGGTATGTTTACAATGATGGCATAATTTCGAAAAGTCGCAGCATATCATGAAACAACTAATGACAATCCAAAATAAATTTAAAGACAAAGATGGAATTCGTTGGCACACAGATGGTAATACTATAATTGCCAGGCTACTGGAAGAACTAGTAAATATTTTTTTTCTTTTTTAAAGCAAAGCTTTGTAGTGTTGGCGACTGGACACGTAAAAGAAAGGTGTAAGGCCTAGAGGAAGTTTTAATTAGTTAAAATCTTGAACTTAATAGACCTAGTCAGGAAAAATAATGTTTACAACGGACAAAAATAGGCTCAAATAAATACAAATCAACTGGATACAGTAACCGAATGCTTTACAAATTAAAATCCTCATTTCACTTCGAAAAGCTCAATTTAAGTTGCTTTCTTCTCTTTTCAACAAAATGTGAAACGCTTATTTTCCATGAACTTTTGAGAAATGGTACCTCGACGTCTTGTATTTCCAACTTTCCAAAATTCTTTCTAATTTAAATTCAAATCTTTGTAGATTTGGTCTACACCTTTCTTAAAGCAGAAGGCGACAGTGGAGAAAAAAAACCTTGTAATATAACTCAGCAATAAAATAGATCTGACAAATGTTACTTTATTTAATTGTCATAATATTATCTCTTTCTATCTGAACAGGAAACACTTTTCTGATATTTTAATTGATCCCTTTATTTTTTATTTTTTTTTTTCTTTAGAAGCAGAAAAAAAACCTTTGTGTGTTGTAATGAATTCCAATAATAATTTGTAAAGGGTAACTTTACAATAAATAATAAACGATTTCGCAATGTTTCTTATTTTCTATATTGCTGCTCTATTTCATAATAAGCTCTGATCTACGCCATTTATATTTAACATATACTTTATTTCCTGTGTGAACATCTGTGTTTTTACTTAAAAATTTTGGTAGCTGGCTAAGCATAAATAAAATGTTCTTTTGCTTCCTTATGAAGTCGTTTGAGCAATAGTGTCTTACTTCTTGGAATCAAGCAGTTCGTGGTAACAAACTGTAGTAAGGACTGACTTTGCCCAATAATAACCGAAACTCTAAAAATAGCAATTTTGGTAGCAATTAACACGTAAAAAAATCATTTATTCTGCTGCTTCTAAATATATAACACTCCTTAAGTTTAAAGTAACCCATTAAAGTTTAAAGTAACCCACTAAAGCCCATGAGCCTGAGAAAATTTGGCTGGTTTCCCAAGAAAAGGAAAAAACCTCCAATTGATCTTAGTGAAAATCATACGATTAGATTTAGCAAATCAGCGAACCTTACTTTAGAGCTTTCAAGCTCCCATCCATAAAAATGTGGAATTTTGCATTTTTCCTAGGAAAAAGATGGGCGTTTATTTGTTTTTGTAAAAAAAAAAATTTGCAGGGGTTATCGTATTCACCCAGTGGTCTTAAAAGATAGAGTGAGGATTCATTTGAACGGAAATTAATTGCTCTAGTACCCTTGTAAAGTGAGAAAAAAAAACTGTGCCACGGGAAAGTGGCGTTTCCTTCCATTTTGTAGCAAAAAACTATGATTTTGTCCCCAAGAGGAGCAAGTTGCAACGATGGAAAATTCTAAGCTTCTTAGATACATAGAGAATAATGCCATACGGTGGCGTATTCGTTCCTAAAATGTCCCGTAGTCCATATAAGATAAATGATCAATATGGACTTTTATCTTAATGTTTGATTTAACGAAGTTGATTCACTTGATATTTCATTAAATTACACTTAATGATGTACACTTGCGCATTAACTATTGTAAAGGAGTGCAGGGATGGGGGGGCAGATACCTAAAAGTACGTAATTCAATACACATGTTGTCAAACTTCCCATTAACCTTCAGATAAATATCGAAAGGGGTATGAGGGGGGTGCCAAAAACTATTCTCTCATATCCCTTCGTTTAGACTAAGTCTGAATAAGGGTGGTGCGTAGCGATACATCCCTTCTTATTGTAGAAAAAAGTTTCTTACATTCATTCTAAAGCTTCATTGAACATGACGAGTGTGTGGGAGGGGGGGGGGGGGTAGCTACGCTCTGATCACTTTGACTCTCAAAAAGGGCTTCAATGAACTAAACTGATTTGACCCATGTTTAATAAAGCTATATACAGTGATGTGTAAGTGTGCCTCAGCTGTAATAAAAGATGGTTTATGGTCATTTTATAGGCGGGAGGGGGGGGGACAAATGCTTCAAAGAGTACATTTTAGTGCCCATATTTGTGAACTGTCACTGAGCCTTCCGACAATTATACAATAAGTTTTGGGGAAAGAGGGGGAGTAGAAATTGATATCTAATCCCTCTTGATTCCCTGGAATATTTTTGGTCTACACCTTTAATATTGGTGCTGAAAGGAGGGTGGGGAGTTAACGGTGTCCTCTTATTGCGAAAATCTTTTTGCATGTAGCGCAAAATTCTATTCATGTGTCTACCGACACATAGATAGAAAATGGGAGGCTGGGCGTCATGATCTCCGCCAAAAAATTTCTTGGCGGGGGGGGGGCTAAAAAATGCCACCAGGTGCTTTGACTTCAGTGGTTTTAAATTGTAATATTTCAGTTTTCCAATTTATATACAACGTTTAAATGTAACATATGTATACAGTGTCTCTAAACATCAGCAAACCTTATTGTACAGGATCCGATGGCTTGAGCCTTTTCGAAGGTAAAAAGTCACGCAGAATTTCCATCCAAGTGATCAATACTACGCCTCCCTGTTCAAACGAGATTGTCTAATAAAAATGTTATTAAACACTTATTGAACAAAACTACTGGTCATCGAAAATTTCTTTCCAAAATTGTAAATATTAAGCTTAGAAACTGAAAAAGCGAGACTCTACAAAGCCATTTACAATTATTGATATTTACAATCCAACAGAAAGAAATAAAGGGTTTATAGGTCGGTAGCGTCATATCTTGGATATGACTAGTCACGATTTTAAAACCTATCAGAAATTAAAAAAAAAACAAGTTTTCTTAACTGAAAATAAGGAGCAAGATTAAAAATGAAAATATACAGAAATTATTCTGTATATGAGAGGGCTGTTCCCCCCTCAAATCCTCGCTCCTTACGCTAAAGTTTGACTTTTCGTCCCAATCCTATCAGGACAACTGCTGAAACACAAGGACCGTTGAATTAGAAAAAGAGCTTTTTCAAAGCACTAAAAAACTTAAGCGTTTTAACCTTTAACAATGCTCCTTACTTTCAGTCAAAAAACGTTTTCTTTTAATTTAGTTATATCTTAAGAGTGTAAATAAGGACTGCAAAAACAAACACCGTCATCCTCAAATAAGATAAAAGAATATGAAAATAGAATATAATGGACTACACATAATTTAGCCTACTAATATTCATACTCCTTTTGCTCTGTGAGCACAAAGTCTGTGAAAACTGACTAGTTCGAGTTTGATCGACACTGATTACGATTTCAAAATGTATTAAAAGAAATAATTAAGAAGTAACTTGATAAATTTCAAGCAATGATGCGCAGTTCTTGTAAGTCCAAAAACAAGGAAATTGAATTTGATAGATTAAGACTTGCCGTAAAATATTCTACAGTCGATTGTTGCATTTTTTTAAAAGCATTTTGATAAGAAAAGAAACTTCGCAACAACAAAAAAGTGCCTGACTAAAAATAAATGTAGTGAGCCCGCTGATTTTAATTATCAAAATGAAACAGATTGATTAATTTCGATTAATTATCGAAAAGTTTCTTTCCGCTAATTGGGAAAGTTTTCTAGTGCTGATTTCAAAAATATAGTAATGTTATTCATAGTCCAGCGTTCTTTTCATTGCAATTTTTTTAATATTTCGGTTGAATTTTTGGTGACTCAGAAAAAAAACAAAATTTGAAATTCATTACATAAAAACAAAAGGGTTCTAGAAACAAAACCATGTCACATTTTCAACCTGCTGAATTCCTTATTTTTAACCTTCTGAATTCTTTTAACCTGCTGGTACTGCTGAATTCTGTGCTAGGAAGTTCAAAATACGCTAGAAAATTATTCTAAACAAAAATATTAACTATAAAAAAAAATGAAAATCTGAAGTACCCAAATATCACAAAAAACAATCAACTTTTAAGTTGCACAAATTTCTTGGGGAAAACAAGGACACGTCATACTTAAAATATCCTATTCGTTTATGTTACCGATATCTTACATGATTTGAATATGGGTATTAGCTTAAGAAAAATTGTTTAAAAAAGGAAGTTTTTGAAAGAAATACATAGAGTCATATCAAAATCTGAGACTAGCAGATATTAAGTCGTATAATAATACAAATTTAAAACGAACAGAAATTGTCACACAGGAAAAAATAAAACCCAAAACGGACAGAAATTGAATGAATACAAATGAATAATTACAGCAAACATAAAGACAAAATATACTTATATAGATGACTATTTTAACAAATTAAGATTAAATTGAGCCATTAAGTCGAGCTTAAAATGAACAGACAGTAGCACAGAAGGAATACTTTTAAGGATGTATGTCTCAGTATTTTAGGCCTTTTTAATAGAAGGCTGCCAACACCCAAATCTTCTAAAGACGCGACCGTCAATTCCCAACATACTTTAGAAAACTGAATTTTAAGAAAACAAATTTGTTTAAATTAGCTTCACTTAGTTTTAATTGAAATGATTTTACTCTTAGGTAGCATTAGGAATATTTGTTAGGTTCTTTTTTTAGTTTTTCTGCTCAGGAATTAAAATTTTGAAACAAAGGCTAATCTAAATTTCAGGTGCATTATGGATATTCAGTCAAGATTTTGGATCACTAGTAGTTTTGTCCAATATATTTTAATAATGGTTTTACAGCATAATTTTGGGTGGATAGGTAGGGGTTTGCTATTCATAAGAATTGGAAATCTACATAACTTTTGGTTTTCTACAGTGCTGAAGCCATCCTGTTCCATGCACTAGACACCCTTTCATTTACGCTATCTTAACCACAATTTATTAAAAGAATATTTTAAGATTTGTTTATTTAAATAAATACACATAAAGGTAATTTATTAAAAAGTGTTCTGTTTCGTTGTCTTAAAAAAGAGCGTCGCGAATCAATCTAACAAAATATTTTCCCTGATTTTTGATCCTAATTTATGTTCACTCTGGTCCAGTCTATTTACCCTAAAGCTCCACGTCGATCGAAAAAAAAAACGTTAGGCCCATTTTGGGGTTTGAGGTCCTTACTCTATCCCCATGTCTCTGTCTAAATAGTAGAGTGCTAAGTTATACTTTGCTTGAAGCTATAGGAATTACCATGCTATTTGCATGAAGCTATAGGAAAAACATTTCCAGAGCATGTACTTATGGATTTGCTTGCCCTATGTTCCTTGGCGTCTTTCCAGAGCATGTACTTATGGATTTGGGTGGATTATGTTCCTTCCTATGCTATTCTAAGGGTTTATGTTCCTTCCTCTGCTATTCTAAGGGTTTATGTTCCCTCCCATGCTATTCTAAGGGTTTATGTTCCCTCCCATGCTATTCTAAGGGTTTATGTTCCCTCCCATGATATTCTAAGGGTTTATGTTCCCCCCCCATGCTATTCTAAGGGTTTATGTTCCCTCCCATGCTATTCTAAGGGTTTATGTCCCCCCCCATGCTATTCTAAGGGTGTATGTTCCCTCCCATGCTATTCTATGGCCTTATGTTCCTTCCAATGTAATTCTAAGGGACCTCTACACGTGATTAAACACATTTTTCTTGCCTTTCCTTGGTACCTTTTGCCTTTCCTTTTCCTTGGTACCGGCGGGGATTCCCCTCCGGTTCCTACACATTGCAAAAAAGCGAGCAGTATGAGCGGGGATTCCCCACACAAGTTTGTTTCAACTCCAAGTTTTTCAACCTTACTGGTTTTTGAGTCACATTTTTTTTTACAAGTAAATTCGTTGTTTCTCTATGAATCAATCCCAGCGCCCCCCTGCTCTGAGTGTTGAAAATGATTTCACGACATTATTTTAGGTTTTTTTTTTCTTGTCCCAAACTATTTTTTTATCATGAACCGTTTAGAGACCAATTTGAACAACTTGGAGAAAGTTCAAATAGAATCGTTACTGATATTGATATTAGTGCGTAAACTACAAATTACAGTTTATATAAGTATCCAGTATGATCAATCCCTATCTCACCCATTATAAAAACCCGGACCGGGGTGCGAGTGCTCCAGAGAACGTAGAAACATAGGCGGCATCAGATCTTTTCACGGGTAGACAAGTCAGACGCGAAACAATCGGAACAAGTGGAAACCCGCTATTACGAATAATGCACTTAGTAACCATTTCTCATTGATAGACGCAAACACACTCATCCATAACTGCACGAAGAAGTGGGAGGAGCTTTTTGTTCGCACCGAGAACGAAGACTAGAAATGATCTGCGATAAGCTTACTGGATAATTATATAAACTGTGCTACAAACTGACAAAAATATCCAGAACTTTTTTTTCTTATAGCCTTGACTTTGAAGACATTTCTTCATCTTAATTGGCTTTAGAAATATCATGCAAAATAAACTAGCCTAACCGTCGTTGCTTTTTCAAATTTTGAGCAAACAAAAGGATTGTAACACCTGATTGGCTCGTTTGTATGCAATTTCAAGCCAGTGAAAAGAACGAAACATCTTTGAGTCACATTTTTTTACAAGTAAATTCGTTTTTTCTCTATGATTCAATCCCAGCGCCCCCCTGCTCGGCTCGTTTGTATGCAATTTCAAGCCAGTAAAAAGAACGAAACGTCTTTGAGTCACATTTTTTTACAAGTAAATTCGTTTTTTCTCTATGATTCAATCCCAGCGCCCCCTGCTCTGAGTGTTGAAAATGATTTCACGACATTATTTTAGGTTTTCGTTTCTTGTCCCAAACTATTTTTTTATCATGAACCGTTTAGAGACCAATTTGATCAACTTGGAGAAAGTTCAAATAGAATCGTTACTGATATTGATATTAATGCGTAAACTACAAACTGACCAAAATATCCAGAACTTTTTTTTCTTATAGCCTTGACTTTGAAGACATTTCTTCATCTTAATTGGCTTTGGAAATATCATGCAAAATAAACTAGCCTAACCGTCGTTGCTTTGTCGAATTTTGAGCAAACAAAAGGATTGTAACACCTGATTGGCTCGTTTGTATGCAATTTCAAGCCAGTGAAAGAACGAAAGGTCTTTGAGTAACATTTTTTTTTACAAGTAAATTCGTTGTTTCTCTATGATTCAATCCCAGCGCCCCCCTACTCTGAGTGTTGAAAATGATTTCACGACATTATTTTAGGTTTTTTTTTCTTGTCCCAAACAGTTTTTTTTATCATGAACTGTTTAGAGACCAATTTGATCAACTTGGAGAAAGTTCAAATAGAATCGTTACTGATATTGATATTAGTGCGTAAACTACAAACTGACAAAAATATCCAGAACTTTTTTTTCTTATAGCCTTGACTTTGAAGACATTTCTTCATCTTTATTATCTTTAGAAATATCGTGCAAAATAAAATAGCCTAACCGTCGTTGCTTTGTAGAATTTTGAGCAAACAAAAGGGTTGTAACACCTGATTGGCCCGTTTGTATGGAATTTCAAGCCAGTGAAAAGAACGAAACGTCTTTGAGTCACATTTTTTTAAAAGTAAATTCGTTGTTTCTCTATGATTCAATCCCAGCGTCCCCCTGCTCTGAGTGTTGAAAATGATTTCACGAAACTATTTTAGGTTTTTTTTTTCTTGTCCCAAACTATTTTTTTTATCACGAACCGTTTAGAGACCAATTTGATCAACTTGGAGAAAGTTCAAATAGAATCGTTACTGATATTGATATTAGTGCGTAAACTACAAACTGACAAAAATATCCAGAACTTTTTTTTTCTTATAGCCTTGACTTTAAAGACATTTCTTCATCTTAATTGGCTTTAGAAATATCATGCAAAATAAACTAGCCCAACCATCCTTGCTTTGTCGAATTTTGAGCAAACAAAAGGATTGTAACACCTAATTGGCCCGTTTGTAAGCAATTTCAAGCCAGTGAAAAGAACGAAACGTCTTTGAGTCACATTTTTTTTACAAGTAAATTCGTTGTTTCTCTATGATTCAATTCCAGTGCCCCCCTGCTCTGAGTGTTGAAAATGATTTCACGACATTATTTTAGGTTATTTTTCTTGTCCCAAACTATTTTTTTTATCATGAACCGTTTAGAGACCAATTTGATCAACTTGGAGAAAGTTCAAATAGAATCTTTACCGATATTAATATTAGTGCGTAAACTACAAACTAACAAAAATATCCAGAACTTGTTGTTCTTATAGCCTTGACTTTGAAGACATTTCTTCATCTTAATTGGCTTTAGAAATATCATGCAAAATAAACTAGCCTAACTGTCGTTGCTTTGTCGAATTTTGAGCAAACAAAAGGATTGTAACACCTTATTGGCTCGTTTGTATGCAATTTCAAGCCAGTGAAAAGAACGAAACGTCTTTGAGTCACATTTTTTTTTACAAGTAAAGTTGTTGTTTCTCTATGATTCAATCCCAGCGTCCCCCTGCTCTGAGTGTTAAAAATGATTTCACGACACTATTTTAGGTTTTTTTTTCTTGTCCCAAACTATTTTTTATCATGAACCGTTTAGAGACCAATTTGATCAACTTGGAGAAAGTTCAAATAGAATCGTTACTGGTATTGATATTAGTGCGTAAACTACAAACTGACAAAAATATCCAGAATTTTTTTTCTTATAGCCTTGACTTTGAAGACATTTCTTCATCTTTATTGGCTTTAGAAATATCATGCAAAATAAACTAGCCTAACCGTCGTTGCTTTGTCGAATTTTGAGCAAACAAAAGGATTGTAACACCTGATTGGCTCGTTTGTATGCGATTTCAAGCCAATGAAAAGAACGAAACGTCTTTGAGTCACATTTTTTTTACAATAAAATTCGTTGTTTCTCTATGATTCAATCCCAGCGTCCCCCTGCTCTGAATGTTGAAAATAATTTCACGACATTATTTTAGGTTTTTTTCTTGTCCCAAACTATTTTTTTATCATGAACCGTTTAGAGACCAATTTGATCAACTTGGAAAAAGTTCAAATAGAATCGTTACTGATATTGATATTACTGCGTAAACTACAAACTGACAAAAATATCCAGAACTTTTTTTTCTTATAGCCTTGACTTTGAAGACATTTCTTCATCTTAATTGGCTTTAGAAATATCATGCAAAATAAACTACCTTAACCGTCGTTGTTTTGTCGAATTTTGAGCAAACAAAGGGATTGTAACACCTGATTAGCTCGTTTGTATGCAATTTCAAGCCAGTGAAAAGAACGAAACGACTTTGAGTCACATTTTTTTAAAAGTAAATTCGTTGTTTCTCTATGATTCATTCGCAGCGCCCCCCTGCTCTGAGTGTTGAAAATGATTACACGACATTATTTTAGGGTTTTTTTTTCTTGTCCCAAACTATTTTTTTATCATGAACCGTTTAGAGACCAATTGATCAACTTGGAGAAAGTTCAAATAGAATCGTTACTGATATTGATATTAGTGCGTAAACTACAAACTGACAAAAATATATGATATTAGTTTACGAACTAATATCAATATCAGTAACGATTCTATTTGAACTTTCTCCAAGTTGATCAAATTGGTCTCTAAACGGTTCATGATAAAAAAAATAGTTTGGGACAAGAAAAAAAACCTAAAATAATATCGTGAAATCATTTTCAACACTCAGAGCAGGGGGGCGCTGGGATTGAATCATAGAGAAACAACGAATTTACTTGTAAAAAAATGTGATTCAAAGACGTTTTGTTCTTTTCACTGGCTTGAAATTGCATACAAACGAGCCAATCAGGTGTTACAATCCTTTTGTTTGCTCAAAATTCGACAAAGCAACGACGGTTAGGCTAATTTATTTTGCGTGATATTTCTAAAGCCAATTAAGATGAAGAAATGTCTTCAAAGTCAAGGCTATAAGAAAAAAAAGTTCTGGATATTTTTGTCAGTTTGTAGTTTACGCACTAATATCAATATCAGTAACGATTCTATTTGAACTTTCTCCAAGTTGATCAAACTGGTCTCTAAACGGTTCATGATAAAAGATAGTTTGGGAAAAGAAAAAAACCTAAAATAATGTCGTGAAATCATTTTAAACACTCAGAGCAGGGGGGCGCTGGGATTGAATCATAGAGAAACAACGAATTTACTTGTAAAAAAAATGTGACTCAAAGACGTTTCGTTCTTTTCACTGGCTTGAAATTGCATACAAACGAGCCAATCAGGTGTTACAATCCTTTTTTTTGCTCAAAATTCGACAAAGCAACGACGGTTAGGCTAATTTATTTTGCATGATATTTCTAAAGCCAATTAAGATGAAGAAATGTCTTCAAAGTCAAGGCTATAAGAAAAAAAAGTTCTGGATATTTTTGTCAGTTTGTAGTTTACGCACTAATGTCAATATCAGTAACGATTCTATTTGAACTTTCTCCAAGTTGATCGAATTGGTCTCTATACGGTTCATGATAAAAAAAAATAGTTTGGGACAAGTAAAAAAACCTAAGATAATTTCGTGAAATCATTTTCAACACTCAGAGCAGGGGGGCGCTGGGATTGAATCATAGAGAAACAACGAATTTACTTGTAAAAAAAATGTGACTCAAAGACGTTTCTTTCTTTTCACTGGCTTGAAATTGCATACAAACGAGCCAATCAGGTGTTACAATCCTTTTGTTTGCTCAAAATTCGACAAAGCAACGACGGTAAGGCTAGTTTATTTTGCATGATATTTCTAAAGCCAATTAAGATGAATAAATTTCTTCAAAGTCAAGGCTATAAGAAAAGAAAAAGTTCTGGATATTTTTGTCAGTTTGTAGTTTACGCACTAATATCAATATCAGTAACGATTCTATTTGAACTTTCTCCAAGTTGATCAAATTGGTCTCTAAACGGTTCATGATAAAAAAAATAGTTTGGGACAAGAAAAAAAACACAAAATAATGTCGTGAAATCATTTTCAACACTCAGAGCAGGGGGGCACTTGGATTGAATCATAGAGAAACAACGAATTTACTTTTAAAAAGAATGTGACTCAAAGACGTTTCGTTCTTTTCACTGGCTTGAAATTGCATACAAACGGGCCAGTCAGGTGTTACAATCCTTTTTTTGCTCAAAATTCGACAAAGCAACGACGGTTAGGCTAGTTTATTTTGCATGATATTTCTAAAGCTAATTAAGATGAATAAATGTCTTCAAAGTCAAGGCTATAAGAAAAAAAAAGTTCTGGATATTTTGTCAGTTTGTAGTTTACGCACTAATATCAATATCAGTAACGATTCTATTTGAACTTTCTCCAAGTTGATCAAATTGGTCTCTAAACGGTTCATGATTAAAAAAAAATAGTTTGGGACAAGAAAAAAAAAAACCTAAAATAATGTCGTGAAATCATTTTCAACACTCAGAGCAGGGTGGCGCTGGGATTGAATCATAGACAAACAACGAATTTACTTGTAAAAAAATGTGACTCAAAGACGTTTCGTTCTTTTCACTGGCTTGAAATTGCATACAAACGGGAAAGTCAGGTGTTACAATCCTTTTGTTTGCTCAAAATTCGACAAAGCAATGACAGTTAGGCTAGTTTATTTTACATGATATTTCTAAAGCTAATTAAGATGAATAAATGTCTTCAAAGTCAAGGCTATAAGAAAAAAAAGTTCTGGATATTTTCTCAGTTTGTAGTTTACGCACTAATATCAATATCAGTAACGATTCTATTTGAACTTTCTCCAAGTTGATCAAATTGGTCTCTAAACGGTTCATGATTAAAAAAAATAGTTTGGGACAAGAAAAAAAAAACCTAAAATAATGTGGTGAAATCATTTTCAACACTCAGAGCTGGGGGGCGCTGGGATTGAATCATAGAGAAACAACGAATTTACTTGTAAAAAAAAATGCGACTCAAAGACGTTTCGTTCTTTTCACTGGCTTGAAATTGCATACAAACGAGCCAATCAGGTGTTACAATCCTTTTGTTTGCTCAAAATTCAACAAAGCAACGACGGTTAGGCTGGTTTATTTTGCATGATATTTTTAAAGCCAATTAATATGAAGAAATGTCTTCAAAGCCAAGGCTATAAGAAAAAAAGTTCTGGATATTTTTGTCAGTTTGTAGTTTACGCACTAATATCAATATCAGTAACGATTCTATTTGAACTTTCTCCAAGTTGATCAAATTGATCTCTAAACGGTTCATGATAAAAAAATAGTTTGGGACAAGAAAAAAAAACCTAAAATAATGTCGTAAAATCATCTTTAACACTCAGAGCAGGGGGGCATTGGGATTTAAACATAGAGAAACAATGAATTTACTTGTAAAAAGAATGTGACTCAAAGACGTTTCGTTCTTTTCACTGGCTTGAAATTGCATACAAACAAGCCAATCAGGTGTTACAATCCTTTTGTTTGCTCAAAATTCAACAAAGCAACGACGGTTAGGCTAGTTTATTTTGCATGATATTTTTAAAGCCAATTAATATGAAGAAATGTCTTCAAAGTCAAGGCTATAAGAAAAAATGTTCTGGATATTTTTGTCAGTTTGTAGTTTACGCACTAATATCAATATCAGTAACGATTCTATTTGAACTTTCTCCAAGCTGATCAAATTGGTCTCTAAAACGGTTCATGATAAAAAAAATAGTTTGGGACAAGAAAAAAACCTAAAATAATGTCGTGAAATCATTTTCAACACTCAGAGCAGGGGGGCGCTGGGATTGAATCATAGAGAAACAACGAATTTACTTTTAAAAAGAATGTGACTCAAAGACGTTTCGTTCTTGTCACTGGCTTGAAATTGCATACAAACGGACCAATCAGGTGTTACAATCCCTTTGTTTGCTCAAAATTCGACAAAGCAACGACAGTTAGGCTAGTTTATTTTGCATGATATTTCTAAAGCTAATTAAGATGAAGAAATGTCTTCAAAGTCAAGGCTATAAGAAAAAAAAAGTTCTGGATATTTTTGTCAGTTTGTAGTTTACGCACTAATATCAATATCAGTAACGATTCTATTTGAACTTTCTCCAAGTTGATCAAATTGGTCTCTAAACGGTTCATGATAAAAAAATAGTTTGGGACAAGAAAAAAAACCTAAAATAATGTCGTGAAATCATTTTCAACACTCAGAGCAGGGGGGCGCTTGGATTGAATCATAGAGAAACAACGAATTTACTTGTAAAAAAATGTGAATCAAAGACGTTTCGTTGTTTTCACTGGCTAGAAATTGCATACAAACAAGCCAATCAGGCGTTACAATCCTTTTTTTGCTCAAAATTCGACTAAGTAACGACGGTTAGGCTAGTTTATTTTGCATGATATTTCTAAAGCCAATTAAGATGAAGAAATGTCTTCAAAGTCAAGGCTATAAGAAGAAAAAAGTTCAGGATATTTTTGTCAGTTTGTAGTTTACTCAATAATATCAATATCAGTAACGATTCTATTTGAACTTTCTCCAAGTTGATCAAATTGGTCTCTAAACGGTTCATGATAAAAAAAATAGTTTGGCACAAGAAAAAAAACCTAAAATAATGTCGTGAAATCATTTTCAATACTCAGAGCAGGGGGAACTGGAATTGAATCATAGAGAAACAACGAATTTACTTTTTTTTAAAATGTGACTCAAAGACGTTTCGTTCTTTTCACTGGCTTGAAATTGCATACAAACGAGCCAATCAGGTGTTACAATCCTTTTGTTTGCTCAAAATTCGACAAAGCAACGATGGTTAGGCTAGTTTTTTTTGCATGATATTTCTAAAGCCAATTAAGATGAAGAAATGTCTTCAAAGTCAAGGCTATAAGAAGAAAAAAGTTCAGGATATTTTTGTCAGTTTGTAGTTTACTCAATAATATCAATATCAGTAACGATTCTATTTGAACTTTCTCCAAGTTGATCAAATTGGTCTCTAAACGGTTCATGATAAAAATAGTTTGGGACAAGAAAAAAAAACCTAAAATAATGTCCTGAAATCATTTTCAACACTCAGAGCAGGGGGGGGCGCTGGGATTGAATCACAGAGAAACAACGAAGTTTGCTTGTAAAAAAAAAATGGACTCAAAGACGTTTCGTTCTTTTCACTGGCTTGAAATTGCATACAAACGAGCCAATCAGGTGCTAGAATCCTTTTGTTTAATCAAAATTCGACAAAGCACCGACGGTTAGGCTAGTTTGTTTTGCATGATATTTCTAAAGCCAATTAAGCAATGTCTTCAAAGTCAAGGCTATAAGAAAAAAAAGTTCTGGATATTTTTGTCAGTTTGTAGTTTACGCACTAATATCAATATCAGTAACGATTCTATTTGAACTTTCTCCAAGTTGATCAAATTGGTCTCTAAACGGTTCATGATAAAAAAAATAGTTTGGGACAAGAAAAAAACCTAAAATAATGTCGTGAAATCATTTTCAACACTCAGAGCAGGGGGGCGCTGGGATTGAATCATAGAGAAACAACGAATTTACTTGTAAAAAAATGTGACTCAAAGAAGTTTCGTTCTTTTTACTGGCTTGAAATTGCATACAAACGGGCCAATCAAGTGTTACAATCCCTTTGTTTGCTCAAAATTCGACAAAGCAACGACAGTTAGGCTAGTTTATTTTGCATTATATTTCTAAAGCTAATTAAGATGAAGAAATGTCTTCAAAGTCAAGGCTATAAGAAAAAAAAAGTTCTGGATATTTTTGTCAATTTGTAGTTTACGCACTAATATCAATATCAGTAACGATTCTATTTGAACTTTCTCCAAGTTGATCAAATTGGTCTCTAAACGGTTCATGATAAAAAAATAGTTTGGGACAAGAAAAAAAACCTAAAATAATGTCGTGAAATCATTTTCAACACTCAGAGCAGGGGGGCGCTTGGATTGAATCATAGAGAAACAACGAATTTACTTGTAAAAAATGTGAATCAAAGACGTTTCGTTGTTTTCACTGGCTAGAAATTGCATACAAACAAGCCAATCAGGCGTTACAATCCTTTTTTTTGCTCAAAATTCGACTAAGTAACGACGGTTAGGCTAGTTTATTTTGCATGATATTTCTAAAGCCAATTAAGATGAAGAAATGTCTTCAAAGTCAAGGCTATAAGAAGAAAAAAGTTCTGGATATTTTTGTCAGTTTGTAGTTTACTCAATAATATCAATATCAGTAACGATTCTATTTGAACTTTCTCCAAGTTGATCAAATTGGTCTCTAAACGGTTCATGATAAAAAAAATAGTTTGGCACAAGAAAAAAAACCTAAAATAATGTCGTGAAATCATTTTCAATACTCAGAGCAGGGGGAACTGGAATTGAATCATAGAGAAACAACGAATTTACTTTTTTTTAAAATGTGACTCAAAGACGTTTCGTTCTTTTCACTGGCTTGAAATTGCATACAAACGAGCCAATCAGGTGTTACAATCCTTTTGTTTGCTCAAAATTCGACAAAGCAACGATGGTTAGGCTAGTTTTTTTTGCATGATATTTCTAAAGCCAATTAAGATGAAGAAATGTCTTCAAAGTCAAGGCTATAAGAAGAAAAAAGTTCTGGATATTTTTGTCAGTTTGTAGTTTACGCAATAATATCAATATCAGTAACGATTCTATTTGAACTTTCTCCAAGTTGATCAAATTGGTCTCTAAACGGTTCATGATAAAAAATAGTTTGGGACAAGAAAAAAAAACCTAAAATAATGTCCTGAAATCATTTTCAACACTCAGAGCAGGGGGGGCGCTGGGATTGAATCATAGAGAAACAACGAAGTTTGCTTGTAAAAAAAAATGGACTCAAAGACGTTTCGTTCTTTTCACTGGCTTGAAATTGCATACAAACGAGCCAATCAGGTGCTAGAATCCTTTTGTTTAATCAAAATTCGACAAAGCACCGACGGTTAGGCTAGTTTATTTTGCATGATATTTCTAAAGCCAATTAAGCAATGTCTTCAAAGTCAAGGCTATAAGAAAAAAAAGTTCTGGATATTTTTGTCAGTTTGTAGTTTACGCACTAATATCAATATCAGTAACGAATCTATTTGAACTTTCTCCAAGTTGATCAAATTGGTCTCTAAACGGTTAATGATAAAAAAAAATAGTTTGGGACAAGAAAAAAAACCTAAAATAATGTCGTGAAATCATTTTTAACACTCAGAGCAGGGGGGCGCTGGGATTTAATCATAGAGAAACAACGAATTTACTTGTAAAAAGAATGTGACTCAAAGACGTTTCGTTCTTTTCACTTGCTTGAAATTGCATATAAACAAGCCAATCAGGTGTTACAATCCTTTTGTTTGCTCAAAATTCGACAAAGCAACGACGGTTAGGCTAGTTTATTTTGCATGATATTTCTAAAGCCAATTAAGATGAAGAAATGTCTTCAAAGTCAAGGCTATAAGAAAAAAAAGTTCTGGATATTTCTGTCAGTTTGTAGTTTACGCACTAATATCAATATCAGTAACGATTCTATTTGAACTTTCTCCAAGTTGATCAAATTGGTCTCTAAACGGTTCATGATAAAAAAAATAGTTTGGGACAAGAAAAAAAACCTAAAATAATGTCGTGAAATCACTTTCAACACTCAGAACAGGGGGGGCGCTGGGATTGAATCATAGAAAAACAACGAATTTACTTGTTAAAAAAATGTGACTCAAAGACGTTTCGTTCTTTTCACTGGCTTGAAATTGCATACACACGGGCCAATCAGGTGTTACAATCCTTTTGTTTGCTCAAAATTTGACAAAGCAAGGATGGATAGGCTAGTTTATTTTGCATGATATTTCTAAAGCCAATTAAGATGAAGAAATCTCTTCAAAGTCAAGGCTATAAGAAAAAAATTTCTGAATATTTTTGTCAGTTTGTAGTTTACGCACTAATATCAATATCAGTAACGATTCTATTTGAACTTTCTCCAAGTTGTTCAAATTGGTCTCTAAACGGTTCATGATAAAAAAATAGTTTGGGACAAGAAAAAAACCTAAAATAATTTCGTGAAATCATTTTCAACACTCAGAGCAGGGGGGCGCTGGGATAGAATCATAGAAAAACAACGAATTTACTTTTAAAAAGAATGTGACTCAAAGACGTTTCGTTCTTGTCACTTGCTTGAAATTGTATACAAGCGGGCCAATCAGGTGTTACAATCCTTTTGTTTGCTCAAAATTCGACAAAGCAACGACAGTTAGGCTAGTTTATTTTGCATTATATTTCTAAAGCTAATTAAGATGAAGAAATGTCTTCAAAGTCAAAGCTATAAGAAAAAAAAAGTTCTGGATATTTTTGTCAGTTTGTAGTTTACGCACTAACATCAATATCAGTAACGATTCTATTTGAACTTTCTCCAAGTTGATCAAATTGGTCTCTAAACGGTTCATGATAAAAACATAGTTTGGGACAAGAAAAAAAACCTAAAATAATGTCGTGAAATCATTTTCAACACTCAGAGCAGGGGGGCGCTTGGATTGAAATATAGAGAAACAACGAATTTACTTGTAAAAAAAATGTGACTCAAAGACGTTTCGTTCTTTTCACTGGCTTGAAATTGTATACAAACAAGCCAATCAGGTGTTACAATCCTTTTGTTTGCTCAAAATTCGACAAAGTAACGACGGTTAGGCTAGTTTATTTTGCATGATATTTCTAAAGCAAATTAAGATGAAGAAATGTCTTCAAAGTCAAGGCTATAAGAAGAAAAAAGTTCTGGATATTTTTGTTAGTTTGTAGTTTAAGCAATAATATCAATATCAGTAACGATTCTATTTGAACTTTCTCCAAGTTGATCAAATTGGTCTCTAAACGGTTCATGATAAAAAAATAGTTTGGGACAAGAAAAAAAACCTAAAATAATGTCGTGAAATCATTTTCAATTCTCAGAGCAGGGGGGAGCTGGGATTGAATCATAGAGAAACAATGAATTTACTTTTTAAAAAAATGTGACTCAAAGACGTTTAGTTCTTTTCACTGGCTTGAAATTGCATACAAACGAACCAATCAGGTGTTACAATCCTTTTGTTTGCTCAAAATTCGACAAAGCAACGACGGTTAGGCTAGTTTATTTTGCATGATATTTCTAAAGGCAATTAAGATGAAGAAATGTCTTCAAAGTCTAGGCTATAAGAAAAAAAGTTCTGGATATTTTTGTCAGTTTGTAGTTTACGCACTAATATCAATATCAGTAACGATTCTATTTGAACTTTCTCCAAGTTGATCAAATTGGTCTCTAAACGGTTCATGATAAAAAATAGTTTGGGACAAGAAAAAAAAACCTAAAATAATGTCGTGAAATCATTTTCAACACTCAGAGCAGGGGGGTGCTGGGGTCAACCCCAAAGCAACGACGGTTAGGCTAAAGTTCTGGATATTTTTGTCAGTTTGTAGTTTACGCACTAATATCAATATCATTAACGATTCTATTTGAACTTTCTCCAAGTTGATCAAATTGGTCTCTAAACGGTTCATGATAAAAAAAATAGTTTGGGACAAGAAAAAAAAACCTAAAATAATGTCATGAAATCATTTTCAAAACTCAGAGCAGGGGGGTGCTGGGATTGAATCATAGAGAAACAACAAATTTACTTTTTTTTAATGTGACTCAAAGACGTTTCGTTCTTTTCACTGGCTTGAAATTGCATACAAACGAGCCAATCAGTTGTTACAATCCTTTTGTTTGCTCAACATTCGACAAAGCAACGACGGTTAGGCTAGTTTATTTTGCATGATATTTCTAAAGCCAATTAAGATGAAGAAATGTCTTCAAAGTCAAGGCTATAAGAAAAAAAAGTTCTGGATATTTTTGTCAGTTTGTAGTTTACGCACGAATATCAATATGAGTAACAATTCTATTTGAACTTTCTCCAAGTTGATCAAATTGGTCTCTAAGCGATTCATGATAAAAAAAATAGTTTGGGACAAGAAAAAAAAAACCTAAAATAATGTCGTCAAATCATTTTCAACACTCAGAGCAGGGGGGTGCTTGGATTGATTCATAGAGAAACAACGAATTTACTTGTAAAAAAAAATGTGACTCAAAAACCAGTCTGGTTGAAAAACTTGGAGTTGAAACAAACTTGTGTGGGGAATCCCCGCTCATACTGCTCACTTTTTTGCAATGCGTAGGAACCGGAGGGGAATCCCCGCTCGTTTGGAAAGATACCAAGGAAAGGCAAGCAAAACGTGTTTAATCACGTGTAGAGGTCCCATAGAATAACATTGGGAGGAACATAAGGCCATAGAATAGCATGGGAGGGAACATAAACCCTTAGAATAGCATCGGGGGGGAACATAAACCCTTAGAATAGCATGGGAGGGAACATAAACCCTTAGAATAGCATGAGAGGGAACATAAACCCTTAGAATAGCATGGGAGGGAACATAAACCCTTAGAATAGCATGGGAGGGAACATAAACCCTTAGAATAACATGGGAGGGAACTTAAACCCTTAGAATAGCAGAGGAAGGAACATAAACCCTTAGAATAGCATAGGAAGGAACATAATCCACCCAAATCCATAAGTACATGCTCTGGAAAGACGCCAAGGAATATAGAGCAAGCAAATCCATAAGTACATGCTCTGGAAATTTTTTTCCTATAGCTTCAAGCAAACAGCATGGTAATTCCTATAGCTTCAAGCAAAGTATAACTTAGCACTCTACTCTAAATGCCCTGTAAGTCACACCGGATCATGGAAAAAAACTGTTGGCCCAACTTCATGCGTCGCATGTAAATACAGTCAATCTTCCAAATATTTTTTTAAGAGATCTGCCTCAATGAAAACTCTAAGAGTCTTGGGCTAGTGATCGATCCTTAAGACCTTCTATGTATCAGATCATACCAAAAACAACATGTACTAATATGTATATGTTAACAATGGGCACTTTATATAAACAAGTGTCATCGCCCCCGTGGCTCTGACGGTGGTATTGACCCCCCTCAAGAGGAATTTTTTATTTGACTTTTGATTTTAACATTCCTGAAACAAAGTGACTATCTCAAAATTTTGAACCAATAACATAGGTTTCGGGAGGAGGGGCAGTTAGGTAGCTGAAGAATAAATAGGGGGAAGTCTGGTTACCCTGCAATCACTTGGAGGGAGAACTATTAATTTCCAGTCAAACGAGCCCCCTTCCACGTTTTTACGGCCATCGCTGTCATGCAAAGTGGAAAAAATGGATTGTAAGGCTTCGTTTTGTAGTAAACCAATATTTTTTCTCTTTTTTTTCATTCAGCCTTGGGGTTCTCTGATGTTAAATACTTAACAATGCAAATTTTGCGTCGATTGAGAAGCGTCTTTGGCCCCTTTTTCGCGTTTTTGGGTTGGGCACACCCGAAAAGTTTTTTTGTACAATAATATCATTTTGTTCGAAGGACTTTCTGAGGTAAAGTTTCAAACTGAATAAGGACAAAACATATTTTGTCCCGTTTCTGGGCCACCTCCGACAACAAACCGTATAATCTATTTGATCCAGAGAATGATATCTTAAGTTTCGGGTCACTGGACCCCCAAGACTAAAAATGCCCACTTTGTTACTAGTAAACAATAGGCATTAATAATCAACGTCCTACGGGGAGCTGTGGGGGTTATGTCATCCCTACAGTGTATTTATTTAACCTTTGGGTCTTTCATCCTTTCAGACCTTACGCCTATCTTGAACAAAATGACCATATCATTGTTCGACCCAGTCTCTTGGGGATTACGGGAGGGGTGGGGGGGGGGGGGTTTGTTTAACAAAAAAGAATACGGTAGTAATTGTTCTCAATCAGTCATTCGTGGCTCTTTAAAAGGGGATAGTAACTTCGAATTTCGGATCAAATAGCCCCCTTCCGACTTTATGCAACTATCACTTCCAGATGAAGTATTAGGTAAAAAAAAATTATAATAATAATATTGGTCTTTGGTCTTTGGTTAAGCCACATTGGTCTTTGGTTAGGTAGTGCTACAAGTCTGCCTCTGAGATGAACAGAAAAGAATTGTTATCATAGGCAGCGCAATAGCGCTGCCTAAATAAAGAACGATGTTGGCACAACGTATTTTTTCTTTTTCTTTTAGACCACGGCACTTCGTATCTAAGGAGTTGTCGTAGAAACTTCGAAAAGGGCTCATTTGATTGGAAATTAGAAAGGCTTGTGCCCTTTTTAATACCCTAGAGTGATTGGATGACAACTAACACCCCTCTCACACCCACCATTTCCCCAAACACATCCAATCAAAATTTTGAGATAGCCCTTTTATTCAAAGTAGCTGGAAGGTCCGGAAATTATGTCTTTGAGGATGACACCCCCCTCCCCTACAGCCTTCAGGACAAGGGTTGTAATATATGCCCTGGGGACATATAAGGTTTTTATAGAAACTGTTGTCGTAGAAATTTCAAAAAGGGCACATTCGATTGGAAATTGAAAGCTTTTTATTGTCGAAAGTGATTGGAAGGCAACTAAACCCCCTTTCACGCCAACCATTTCCCCAACACATCCAATCGAAATTTAGGGATAGCCATTTTGTTTAATGTAGTTGAAAATTCTGAAAATTAGGTCTTGGAGGATGAAAACTCCCCCCCCCCAAAGCCGTCAGGGCAAGGGTTGTAAGTTATTCCCTGGTGGCATATAAGATTTTTATAGAAAGCGTTGTCCGTAGAAACTTCAAAAAGGGCTCATTCAATTAAAAATTGAAAGGGCTGGTGCCCTTTTTATTAGTCGAAACTGATTAGATGGCAACTAACCCCCCTCTTATGTCCACCATTTCCCCAAACAAATCCAATCAAAATTTTTAAATAACCATTTTGTTCAACATAGTAGAAAGTTCTGGAAATTAGGTCTTTGAGTATGACAACTCCCTCACAGCCCTCAGGGCAAGGGTTGTAAGTTAAGTCCTGGTGGCATATAATGTGCTTATTTAAACCATTGTCGTAGAAACTTCAAAAAGAGCTCATTTGATTGGAAATTGAAAGGGGTAATGCCGTTTTTAGTACTCAGAACTGATCGGAGGGCTACTAGCCCCCCTCTCGCGCCCCCCATTTCCCCAAACACATCCACTCAAATTTTTTAGATAGGCATTTTGTTCAACGTAGTTGAAAGATCCGGAAATTAAGTCTTTGAGGATGATACTTCCCCAACAGCCCTCAGGGCAAGGGTTGTAAGTTATACCCTGGGAGAATATAAGGTTTCTATAGAAAGTGTTGTCGTAGAAACTTCAAAAACGGCTCATTTGATTGGAAATTGAAAGGGGTAGTGCCCTTTTTAGTAGTCGAAAGAGATTAGAGAGCAACCATCCCCTCTCTCACGCCCACCATTTCCCCAAACACATCCAATCAAAATTTTGCGATAGCCATTTTGTTCAACGTAGCAGAAAATTCTGGAAATTATGTCTTTGAGGATGACAAATCCCCCACACCCCTAGGGCAAGGGTTGTAAGTTATGCCCTGGGGCATTTAAGGTTTTTATAGAAAGTGTTGTCGCAGAAACTTCAAAAAGGGCTCACTCGATGGGAAATTGAAAGGGCTAGTGCTCTTTTTAATAGTCAAAAGTGATTAAAGGGCAACTAACCCCCCCCCCCCTCCCTCTCACACCCACCATTTCCCAAAACACATCCAATCAAAATTTTGAGATAGCCATTTTTTCAACGTAGTTGAAAATTCTGGATATTAGGGCTTTGAGGATGACAACTCTCTCACAGCCCTCAGGGCAAGGGTTGTAAGTTAAAAGCTGGGGGCATATAAGGTTTTTATAGAAAGCGTTGTCGTAGAAACTGCGCAAATGGCTCATTCGATTGGAAATTGAAAGGACTAGTGCCCTTTTTAATAATTGAAAGTGATTGGAGGGCAACTAACCCACCTCTCACGCCTACCATTTCCCCGAATAAATCCAATCAAAATTTTGAGACAATCATTTCGTTCAACATAGGTGAAAGGTCTGGAAATTATGTCTTTGAGGATGACAAACTCTCCACAGTCCCCATGGCAAAGGTTGTAAGTTATGCCCTGGGGGCATATAAGGCTCTTATAGAAAATTTTTTCGTAGAAACTTCAAAAAGGACTCATTCAATTGGAAATTCACAGGGCTAGTGCCCTTATTAATAGTCAAAAGTGATTGGAGGATGAATGCCCCCCCATGCTCATCATTTCCCAAAACACTTCCGATCAAAATTTTGATATAGCCATTTTGTTGAACGCAGTTGAAGGGTCCGGAAATTATGTCTTTCAATATGACAACCCCAACCCCCCCCCCCCCACAGCCCTCAATGCTAAGGTTTTAAGTTATGCCCTGGGGCATATAAGGTTCTTATAAAAAGCATTGTCGTAAAAGCTTCAATTAGGGCTCTTTCGATTGTAAATTGAGAGGGCTATTGCCCTTTTCAGTAGTCAAAAGTAATCGGAGGGAGATTCAGCCCCCCCTAGCCCATCATTTCCCCAAACCTTTCCGATCAACCTTTTGATATGGCCATTTTGTTCAACGTAGTTGAAAGGTCTGGAAATTATATTTTTGAGGATGACAGCCCACCCCCCCATAACCCTCAGGACAAGGGTCGTAAGTTATGCCCTTAGGGCATATAAGGTTTTTATAGAGAGTTTTTTTTTTTGTAAAAGCTTCAAAACGGACTCATTCGATTAGAAATTAAGAGCACTAGTGCCTTTTTTATTAGTCGAAAGTGATCAGAGGGCAAATGCCCCCCCCCCCACACACACACACACACATTATTTCCCCAAACACTTCCATTCAAATTTTCGAGATAGCCATTGTGTTTAACGTATTTGAAAGGTCTGGGAATTACGTCTTTGAGGATAACAAATCCCCCAATCCTCAGGGCAAGGGTTGTAAGTTATGCCCTGGGGGCATATCTGGTTTTTATAGAAAGCGTGGTCATATAAACTTTGGAGCGGTCTCATTGGATTGTTAATAAGACACTCTGGTGCTCTATTTAACAGTCAAAGCGATCGGAGGGCAGCTACCCCCCCCCCACATACACACACGTTGTATTGTCCCGAAATGTATTTAATAGAAATTTTGAGATAGCCATTATATTCTAAATAGTCTGGAAATTCTGGGTTTAAGGATGACATCTCCCATCCCGATAGCCCTCAGGAAAAGGGTCGTAAGTTATGACTTTGGGCATATAAGGCTTTTATAGAAAGTATGGTCATATAAACATCGGAGGGGGCTCATTGGATTGGTAATTAGACACTCTAGTGCTCTTTTTAAGAGTCAAAGTGATCGGAGTGCAGCCCCCCCCCCCACCAAACACACACATCGTTTGGTCCCGGAATATATCTAATAGAAATTTTGAGATGGCCATTCTATTCAAAATAGTCTAAATATCATATAACAAGGCTTTTGGGGTGGAAACATACCCCAGAGATTAGGGGCAAGTGTTTTTAAGTTATGCTCAGCGGATATTTAAGGTTTTTATGGAAGGGATGGTTACTTAACATTAGGAGAGGCCATTTGGTTGAAAATTGGAAGTTCTAGTTCCTTTTTAAGCATCAAAAGTGATAGACGGCATTTAGCCCCCCGCCCACCCCTCTTTTACAACCCCTCCTTTCACCAAACGCATATGATTGAAATTATGACATAGCAATTTTTCTCAAAATAGTCCAAAGAATATATAATAATGTTTCTAGGGATGACACAACCCCCCAGCGCCTTGGAGATAGGGTTGTAAGTTATCTTATGAGGGCACATAAGGTTTTTATTGAATGGGCGGTCGTATAAACATCAGACGGGGCCTATTTGATTTGAAATTATAAATTATAGTGCCCCCTTTAAGAGTCAAAGTAATTTGAGAGAAAACAGCCCCCCCTCCACGCTCAGTATTTGCCTAAGCACCTCCAAGCAAAATTTGGAGATAAAAGTTTAGTCATTGTAGTTGAAGGTTTCGGAAATTATGTCTGTTAGGAAGACACCCCACCCCCTACAGCTGTCAAGGAAGGGGTTGTAATTTATGCCCTTGGGGCATATAAGCTTCTTATAAAAAAAAAAGGTGGTTGTCTATGCTTTGCAGGAGACTAATTGGATTGGTAATCATAAGTTCTAGTGCCCTTTTTAAGAGTCAAAGTGATCAGAGCGCAGCTACCCCCCCCCCACACACGCACACAAACACGTCGTGTTTCCTGAGATGTATCCAATAGATATTTTGACACAGTCCTTGTATTCAAAATAGTATAAATATCATACAAACCAGCTTTTGAGGTTGATACGAACACCAGAGCCTGAGGACGAGGGTTGTAAGTTATGCCCCTGGGGCATTTAAAGTTTTTATGACGGGGGTAGTTGTATAAGCTTTAGAGGTGGCTCATCTGGTTGAAATTAGAAGTTCTAGTTCCCTCTTAAGAGTCAATAGTGATGGATGTCAAGTAGCACCCCCCCCCCACCCAACTACCCCTCTTTTCGCCAAATGCATCAGACTGAAATTGTGCTATGGCAATTTTGTTTAAAGTAGTCCAATTAACATCAAACAATGCTTCTAGGGCTGGCACAACCCCCAGAGCCATGGGGCAAGTGCTTTAAGTTATGCCCTGGGGGTTTATAGGGTTTTTATGGAATGGATGGTTGTGTTAAAGTCAGATAGGTCTCATTTGATTTTAAATTGGAAGTTATAGTGCCCTTTTTCAGAGTTAAAATAATTAAACCCCCCCCCCCAAACGCCCATCATTTCTCATATCTAAACAAAGTTCTGAAACATCAATTTTTTCAGGCTTTTAGTAGCATTAGTAACGGTATGCAAATAGCACCTTTTTTCAACAACCCCTTCAACAAACGATGAAATTTTTAACTTAATACCATCAACCCATCCTGAAACATTGCTGATACGTCCTCTTGAAAATCTATATGGGCATAGTGTGTTTTGATTTATTTCACTACAGTTACAATATTTCCCAAAATTTTCACCTTAATACCCTTAGGTTTATTAGTTGTAGTAGTAGGAACAGTAAATAAAGTAGTAGCAGTAGGAGCACAGTAATAGTAGGACTCTTAGCTTTAGTAGCAGTAGTAGTAGTAGCAGTAATAGTAGTAGCAGCTGTAGGAGTAGAAGCATTAGTATTATGCTGCAAATATTGTCTTTGGTAAGTTCAACATCCCCCAAAACAAGCGTTCTAAGTTTTAATTTCACACACGAAACTGTTCCTAAGATATTGCTGATATGCCTTTTTGACAGCCTATACACGGATGGCAGGTTGTCATCCGTGCAACAGAAATGTTCTCTGAAAATTTCACCTTCAACCCTTCACAGGTTATGGATTTTGAGCTAGGCAGAAGAAACTGTGTGTATTCATTTAATGCTCCTTTTACGGTTACTGTAACTAACGACACTAATGGCATTAAGTTGAAACTTTTAGGGAATGTTTAGGAGGAGTTTCAATTGAACGAAAAACCTAAATGCAAGCAGGTATTAAAAGGGCATATAAGCACTATAGGGCATGCAGGTATTAAAAGGGCATATAAGCACTATAGGACATATAAGGACATAGGCAGCGATGCTCTGTCATAGCTAGTAATATCATTGATATTTTAATATATTTAAAGGAGCTAATTTGATTGAAAATTAAAAGTTCTAGTGTCCTCTTAAGAGTCAAAAATGATTGGAGGGCAATCAGCCCTCCTCTTTAGCTCATAATTTTCCAGACACATCCAATCAAAATTTTAAGACAGCCATTTTGTTCAGCATAGTTGAATGGTCTAGTAACTATATCTCTAGAGTTATTGGGCAGGTCAACTCCCCACAGTTATGTATTCTGCCCATTATGCTTAAAAACTAAATGTTGCTTTAAAATTAAACCAAACCACACTGTTTGCTGTTGGTTGCCAATTAGACAAATCAGCAATTTACCAAGAACGACTGATGGTATTAAGTTCAAATTTTCGGGGCTACTTCTATTACTACTTCTGCTCATAAAATTTTACTAAATCAAAAGATTGTAATTGTATTCAGGCTGTGAAAGAGCATAGATATAATTTTTTAGGAATGGTATTAACTTTTATTTATCAGGTCAACTAGAGGATATACATGACTAAATTAAACACTACTATTTGTGTCATGATCTTCAAAGAGTTAATGTTGTTAAAAATTGCTGAAAAAGGTTCTCCAGCATATAAATAGCAGGCCAAACTATAAATTCTTGAAGGAAAACCGGAAAGGTTCTAAGTATTATTTTCTTTTTCCCTGAAAAAGACTATGTCAATATAAAAAGAACAGAAATCAATTAAAAAAACTTTTTCCACGAAATAGGTTTTTCAAAAAAATGTAAAGAACGCCATTAAACCAAAAATGAACAAAATAGAATCAAATAATTTACCAGCTTACAACTGCCACAAATCAGTATCAATAAATAAATGAAACCCAAAATGAACAGAAATTAAAGTAAATAACAGAGTCAAACTCAAAACGAGCAGAAATTATGCGAGTAGGGTTTAAAACCCCTATGCTTTCTAAAAGCAAGAATATAATTTGTACATTACTGAAAAAATTCTTTTAAATGTTTTCACTTTTATAACTTTAAGAAATCAAAAATTAATTAATATTTTAAGGAATAAATATCAGCATATGTATATTAAACTGACAATGGACATTCATTTGAATTTTTTTAGTAAAGTACAAATTATATTCTTGCTTTTAGAAAGGATAGGGGTTTTGAACCCTACTCATATTAATTTCTCCTCGTTTTAATTTTGACTCTGTTATTTATTTTAATTTCTCTTCGTTTGGGGTTTCATTGATTAATTGATACTGATTTGTGGTATATGTATGCTATTTTTATTCATTTTTGGTTTAATGGAGTTATTTACTTTTTTTTGAAAAACTTATTTTGTGAAAAAAAAATTTTATTTTATTGATATCAATGATCAAACTTTGAAGAGAACCTAGAGATAATAAAAATTGAAGTAGTTTTATTCGTTTTTCTCACGCAAAAGTTAGTAAGATTTGGCTGGCAAAGAAGAGGAAACATAAAAACAATTTGCTATGGCTCAGTGATCTGGAATCAAATGGATTTTACATCAGAGACAATGTGTAACATTTAAGATGGAAATAAAATTGTTGACTAGTTTTGTTCACTGACAATAAGTTTAAATTCTATGGTTGAAAAAACTAAAATATGAGATCCTAAGAGATGTTTTATGTTGAACTTGAATATCAAACAGTTCCAAATGACGAGTTGCAAGTAAGGAGTCACTTGACCAGTAGTGACCGAAACTATGAAATCGGAATTTTAATAACAATAGATATCAAAAGAATTTGCTTTATAGGCAGATTCCAAACATGTAAAGTTCATTAAGTTTAATGTTACCCATCAAAAGCTACAAGCCAGAAAAATTTGTCTGATATTCAAAAAGGAGGGAACTGGAACACACACAAAAGTCAAAGAACCCTAATGAAAATTGCACCATTAGATTCAGCGCATCAGAGAAACCTATTGTAGAGGTTTCAAGCTCCCATCGTCTAATAAATATGTGTCAGGGGATGACATCACACCCCACCGCCCCTGGAGAAAGGACTGTAAGTTATGAAATTTGCCCATAAAAATTAGGAAATACACTGACATTTTTGGGGGGATAGAAAATTTTATAGGGGCCGTTTTTCATGGGGAAAATTTTCCGTGGGGAAGAAATTTCCTAAGGTCGAGCATTCGAGGAGAAATTTAAACACGGAGAATTTGTCAGAATTCTTCTACTTAAATTCATTTTATCTGCCTTACTTTCTCTTTGGCGACTCAATTTTACATGTGGAGAGGTTCTGGGAAATCTTCCACGGGAGGTTTTCAGCGGGGTTGAAATTGTCTTGGGATTTTTCCTAGGGGGGGGGATTTTCCGCGGGAGAAATTCTTCATTAGGAAATTTTCCCTGGGAGGAATGATTTGAAAGACGATCAAAAACCAAATAAAAAAAAAAAATTCAAATGAAAGTAGGCTAAGATAAATTCCAGAGGAATTATCAGCAGAAAATTTTTCGAGTGGAATTTTTCGAGGTGATAGAATTTTTTCGGCGGAGGAGAATTTCCCACAGAGGGGGGAGGGAATTGCCCTGGCCTTATTTGAAAAATGATCTGAAGTTTAATAGAAAAAAAAGAAGATTTTTCAGCTGAAACTAAGGAATAATGAATAAAACTTTAATCGGTTTTTCCGTAAAGTATTCCTTATATGAGGGTGTCAGCCCCGCCCATAATATCTAGCTCTTTACGCTGAAGTTTGCCCCAATTCCTTAGAAATGGCTCCTGAAACAAAAGGGCGGGTTAATTAGAATGAAAAGCTTTTTTAAGTACCAATAGAACTTTAGAGTGAATAGCGAGGGATTGAAAAGGGGGCAGCCCCTTGATATACGAAATAATTTACATTCGTTTTAAAGTTTTAATGTTGCTCCTTAACTTCAGTAGAAATGGCCTTTTTATTTAATATTATCAGAACTGTGACATTAAATGCAATTTTAGTGTGGCCATTTTTCAGAATCATTTAGTTTTTTTTCTAAATATAGGGCTTTTGGAAAAGAACAGAAGCAAAATATTTATGCGTAGAAAAGATTTCTAATGCAGTTTTGGACGCAAAATACAAGAATATAACTTATGTTTTCTAGTATCCGTATATTTTACGTAACGAGTTTTGAAAATTCTGGCTTAATTTATAGAGTTTCAACCAAATAAATTTCAAAAATCAATTAACTGGAATCGAGGGGTAAAAAAAAGCAATTGAGTTTTTGAGTTCAAAACACCAAACTGTTCTAGAAAATCTTTATAAAAGATACTTTGCTTTTGATAAACACAGCAATTTTCATAACAAAAGAATTTAAAAAAAATGATGAGGCTAAAATTACAACCAATTGAAAATGTTGGTACTTTGTTCTGATTCAGTGTAACAATTCGAACCTCATATTTTAATATTTAACAATTAGGCTGGTTTCTTACAGCATTAGGTTCTTGCCTCCTGTTTTGTTTGTAATGTTGAGTTCTCAAAAAAAAGTGAGTAAACCTAAGAATTTATGCAGAAAACAAAACATGCAGACGAAAACACGTGATTGAACATACAGAAGACGAAAAAAACATGTTCTTCACAGAACACGAAAACATAATTATGGATCTTCTACATTCATGGACCACATGTTTCGATCTCAAGACCCTGCATAAGAATGAAATATTATCCTCATGAATTTCCTGATATCACATTCTTCATTAATAAAATAAATAAATATGCATAGCTATTACCTTACAATACAATCCATTATGATATCTTCCAGTATCTTTGTCTGGGATACCATAGTAATTTTCCCAAATCCTTTGCTGGTCAGCTAAAATACTTTTTTCCTTTCTTACAGGCTCCATATAAACACCATAATGTGATAATCTCAAATGTTCGTGTACCTGGTATTTACCTTCTCTATATGGATCGCTATAGTCTTTTTCACTTTCATAATTTAATCCACTATAGCTCTCTGAATTTTCTACAGTTTCTTCAGAGAAGGTGACTTTTCTTGCCACTGCACTTTCAACATCCACATACGTCTTTAATCGTTCATTGGCACTCATTCTTAATGACTTTCTTTCGAAATTATTTTTCATAGGAGGACTTACATTTGGCAAATGATAGTAATGGGAGGTATAAGAATCGAAGTTCATATACTGGGAATTCTTTAGAGCATTTGTGACAGTTACGACAGATTGACTTTTTCCTAGGCTTTCTGATAGCTCTCGAATAGCTTCTTCATCGCTCCGACCGTCTCTAAGATGGTCTTTCTCCGGCACAAAAATAGAATTATAGCTGTATTCTAATTCTAATAGGGACTCGTTAAGAAGAGAGGCAGTATTGTTGCTTAAGGGTAGGGTATATTTAGTTGAAACGAGAATGTTGGCAACATAGTCATGGTTAATACGATTTAAAGGAATTTCTAACCTCTGTCCAACGCCTGTATTATCAAACTTATCTTTTGGGAAAACTGGCTTGGGAACTATTTGAACACTTGGCAAGCTTCTTAGAACAATGCTTGTAAGACCAGTACTACTTTCGTAAGAATCAAATATTGGCTTTATCTTTGTTGTTACTAAAATTCCCCTTACAAATTTTGGGTTCTGATACACAAATCCGACTGGAAGAGGGTCGGTGCTTTCCCTACTAAACCTATTCATTTTATCAGCATTTTTTAAATCAATTTCTTGGTTAATATCTTTTGTTGGTTTACAGCTAATCTTGTCTTTGCCTTCTGTATCGAAAAGATCAGGATTAAGCTTATTAAGTAATTTATCGCTTAGCTTTTTGAGAATTTCAGTTCGCTCACTTCCATATCCCGAACTGTCTGAATTAATTTGGTCACTATTGTTCTTATTATCCATCTCAATTTGGGTTCCAACATCATCAATGAAGAGCGGATTCTCTCTGAAACAATTAAGGTTATGAAAATTAACAATTAAAAGTAGAATAGCCAAGACGAGGGTGTTTTTTCACAATTCAAAATGACTTGACAGAATAAGAATACTAGTGTCCAAACCAAAATCAATGTTGGAATCTACAGTGATGACACTGGTCAAGTATGGTTCTGAATTGTGGATAATTCAAACACAGAGGAGGATTTTCTAGGTGTTTTCCAGAGAAATTGTCTACAGATTGTCTTGGGTATCCAAAAATTTGTTTTGGCTTTAGGATGGGGGAGGATGCGTCAACCAAATTTTCACGCTTAGATTAATAATTGAGAAGTGCCTGAGCCATGAGACCCCTTTTGTCCTTAGTTTTATAGATTATGAACAAGAGTTTGATTCATGCGATAAAAGAGCTTTAAAGGAGGTCCTATCCTTGCATGATATACCAGAAAAATACACTAAAGTGATTAATGCTGTGTATTGAAAAACATTGCTGCGTTTAACGTAGGAAATGAGGTTAATAGCTGGTTTCGTGTTGAATCAGAAGGTAGCTTAAGTAGGGTTGTGATTTGTCCCCATTTACATGGATCATTTTGATGCTATGGGAAAGTATGGAATGAAATTTGAAAGTAAAACTCACCTAGCCTTAGATTCTGCTGATGACTTGAGTGTCATAGACGAAAACGTTAGTAAAATGAATATGAATAATTTTTTGTAGGTTTTGAGAGCCAAAGGCGCCAAAATATATTCAAAATTAATGTCGAGAAGACTAAGTCGCATTGACTGGTAACAAGTGAAGATGGAGAGGTGATGTTGAGCAACGAGAAAATCGATCAAGTAGAAAGCTTCACTTATCTAGGCAGTGCACATATTCTGAGTAAAGATGGTGGATGCAGTTAAGATGTTAAAAGTTGAATATCCAAGGCCCAGAGCGTTTTCACAGTTAAAAAAAGTATTGAAGTTTAGGAATGTGGTCCCGTTTTCTAGGGCTATAATGAAAGAAAGGTTGAGATGACTAGGACACGTTCTGCGGATAAAGGATAAAAGATTGATAAAGATCGTTCTCTTGGCCAACCATCTAGGGTCAAGCGAAAAGCAGTACGTCCCCAAATAGGGTGGGAGTAGGTCATAAGGAAGGACTTCATAGAAACTAGAACTTCTTGGGACAGTGTAAACTTCTTCTTGGGAACTGCCTTGGGACTTTGAATACACTGGGATGGAGGAGAAGCATGCTTAGTTGCGTTAGCCTCATGCAGTCTGGTGCTGCAACGAGATGTTATCACTTTCGACTATTAAAAAGGGCAATTACAACTTCCAATCAAATGAGTCCTTTTTGAAATTTCTACAACAACTTTCTATATAAACCTTATATGCCCCCAGGGCGTAAATTACAACTCTTGCACTGAGGGCTCTGAGGAGGTTCTCATCCTAAAAGACCTAATTTCCAGAACTTTCAACTACGTTGAACAAAATGGATATCTCAAAATTTTGATTGGATGTATTTGGGAAAATGGTGAGCGTGAGAAGGGGGTTAGTTTCCCTTCAATTACTTTCTACTATTAAAAAAGGCACTAGCCCTTTCAATTTCCAACTGAATGAGCCCTTTTTGAAGTTTCTAAAACATCACTTTCTATAAAAACTTTATATGCCCCCAGGGAATAACTTACAACCCTTGCCCTGAGGGCTGTGGGGGGAGGGGTTGTCAGCCTTAAAGACCTCATTTCCAAAAAAATCAACTAAGTTCAATTAAATGGCTATCTAAAAATTTTGACTGTATGTGTTTGGGGAAAAGGTGGGCGTGAGAGGGGGGTTAGTTGCCCTCAAATAACTTTCGAATATTAAAAAGGGCACTAGCCCTTTGAATTTCCAATCTAATGAGCCCTTTATAAAGTTTCTACGACAAAGATTTCAATAAAAACCTTACATGCCCCCAGAGCATAACTTATAACCCTTGCCCTAAAGATTGTGGGGGGAGTGTCCTGCTCAAAGGTATAATTTCCTGCATTTGAAACTGCGTGGAACGAAATGGATATCTCAAAATTTTGATTGGATGTGTTTGGGGAAGTGTAGGGCGTGGAAGAGGTGTTATTTGCCTTCCAATCAATTTCGACTACTAGAAAGAGCACTAGCCATTTCAATTTCCAATCAAATGAGTCCCTTTTGAAGTTTCTACGACAACGCGTTCTATAAAAACCTTATATGCCCCCGGGACATAACTTACAACCCTTGCCCTCGGGGCTGTGGGGGGTTGTCATCCTCAAAAACCTAATTTCCAGAATTTTCAACAACGTTGAACAAAATGGCCATCTTAGAATTTTGATTGGATGTGTTTGGGGAAAAGGTGGGCGTGAGAGGGGGTTACGTGCCCTCGAATCACTTTCGACTATTAAAAAGGGCACTAGCCCTTTGAATTTCCAATCTAATGAGGCTTTTTTGAAGTTTTTACGATAACGCTTTCTATAAGAACTTTATATGCCCCCAGGGCATAACTTACAACCCTTGCCCTGAGGGCTGTGGGGGAGTGTCCTCCTCAAAAACACTATTTCTCTCTGGAAATCAGCTACGCTGAATAAAATGGCTATCACAAAATTTTGATTGGATGTGTTTCGGGAACTGGTGGCCGTGGAAGGGGGGTTAGCTGCCTTGCAATCACTTTCGACTACTAAAAAGGGCACAAGCCGCTCCAATTCCCAATTGAATGAGCCCTTTTTGAAGTTTTTACGACAACTTCTTCGATACGAAGTGCCCTGGTCTAAAGGAAAAAAATAATAAATAATACATTGTGCCAACGTCGTTCTTATATGCCCCCAGGGCATAACTTTAAACCCTTGCCCTGAGGATTGTGGGGGAGTGTCCTTCTCAAAAACATATTTCTATCTGAAAATCAACTACGCTGAACAAAATGGTTATCTCAAAATTTTGATTGGATGTGTTTAGGGAAATGGTGGGCGTGGAAGGGGTGCTAGTTGCCTTCCAATCACTTTCGACTATTAAAAAGGGCACTAGCCATTCCAATTTCCAATCGAATGAGCCCTTTTTGAAGTTTCTATGATAACTTTTTCGATACGAATTGCCCTGGTATGAAGAAAACAAAAAAAAAATAATTTGAAAACAAAGAAAACAAAAAATACATTGTGCCAACATCGTTCTTTACTTAGGCAGCGCGATTGCGCTGCCTATGATCATAGCGTGGATGATTCATCACCGTGTGTTTCTCTTCTGCTTAGTCTATTTAATGATTAAATAAAAAAAACAAGTTTTTTTAAACTGAAAGTAAGGAGCGACATTAAAACTTAAAACGAACAGAAATTATTCCGTATATGAAAGGGGCTGTCCCCTCCTCAACGCCTCGCTCTTTACGCTAAAGTGTTTTATTGTTTTAAAAAATAAAGTTGTGAGACAGAGTCAAACTTTAGCGTAAAGAGTGAGGCGTTGAGAAGGGGACAGCCCCTTTCATATATGGAATAATTTCTGTTCGTTTTAAGTTTTAATGTCGCTCCTTACTTTCAGTTTAAAAAACTTGTTTTTTCTATTTAATTTCTGATCGTTTTTTAGCTAATGCAGCTTTTATTTTGGCTCACCGTCATTGAATAAGTAAACAAAATTTACATAAAAAATTTACTGTTCTTTTGCTAAATGGCTGTCTCTAAATTTGGTTCTGACGTAATATACAAATTAACTTACGTAACGAACTTCTATATTCGTATATTTTTCTTCTGGCAAAAAAATACAAAGTTGCAGATTTTTGCAGATATGAGCTTGAAACCTATGTAATAGGGTTTTCTGATACGCTGAATCTGACGGTGTGATTTTCATTAAAATTCTTTCACTTGTAGGGGATGTTTTCCCCCTCTTTAAAAGATCAGGTAAATTTTGTCAGGCTCGTAGCCTTTGATGAGTAATACTAAACTTAATAAAATTTATATATTTAGAATCAGCATTATAAGCCCATTCTTTTGATACATTTATTGACATCAAAATTCCGTTTTTAAAAGTTTCGATTACTATTGAGCCGTATCGCTTGTTTTTTTATTGTTTTTTTTTATTACGCATATGAGGGGGTTCTCCCTTTAGTCAATACCACGCTCTTTACGTTAAAAGTTAAAAAAAATTATAATTCACAAACCCCTGAATCACAAAGGCCGTTTAATTAGAATAGATAGCTCTTTTGAAAGCACTAAAAAAACTGTAGCGTAAAGAGCGAGGTATTGACTTGGGGAAGAACCCCCTCATATACGCAATAATTTCTTTTCGTTTTAAGTTCTAATGTTGCTTCTTACTTTCATTTGAAAAAACTTTTTTTTAATTTAATTTCTGATCGTTTTTAAATAATGCTTGGAAATCCGGCGCCCCCTTCATAGAAATATCCCTTACCCCAAAGAAACATCCTCCACGGAAAGATTCTCCCAAGTAACTCCCTCCTCCAGCCCCCCCCCCCCCACCAGAAAAAAATATTTCCTGAAAATGTCTGTATACTTCTCAATAACCAATACAATATGTAAGCAATGGGCAAAGTTTATAACTTGCAGCCCTTCCCCTGGGAACTGTGGGGGATTAAGTCATCCTAAAATACAAATTTATTAGATTTTCGACTATGCTGAACAAAATGGCTATCTCAAAATTTTAATTGGGTGACTTTGAGAAAAAAATGAGGGTGGGAGGGGGCTTAGTTACCCTCCATTTTTTTTGGTCACTTAAAAAGGGATCTAGAACTTTTAATTTCCGTTCCAATGAGCCCTCCTACGATATTCTAGGACCACTGGGAAAATACGATTACCCCTGGGGGAAAAAAACAAACAAACAAACAAATAAACACGCATCCGTGATCTTTCTTCTGGCAAAAAATGGAAAATTCCACATTTTTGTAGATAGGAGCTTGAAACCTCTATAGTAGGGTTCTCTGATACGCTGAATATGATGTTGTCACTTTCATTAAATTTCTATAACTTTTAGGGGGTTTTCTCCCCTTTTTTCGAAAATCAGCCAAATTTTCTCAGGCACGTAACTTTTGATGGGTAAGGTTAAACTTGATGAAACTTATATATTTGAAATCAGAATTAAAAATCTGATTCTTTTGATGTATCTATTGGTATCAAAATTCCGTTTTTTAGAGTTTCGGTTGCCAATGAGCCGGGTCGCTCCTTACTTACAGTTCGCTACCACGAACTGTTTGATTGGTTTCATATACTTGCAAAAGATTGTAACCAGTTATATTTATTGATTATCTTCTGCTTCAGAACTCGATCATATGATTGCATCTAAAGATATTGAAAACGCATTAGTGTCAGTTTTTGTCTGAGTATCAAGTTTCTGATCACTTTCCTATCTCATCTCAGTTAGAATAAGTCAGATATCTCAGTGGTTTACTCGTACCACTTTGCACAAATGATAGTCCTGGATCAATTGCTTATGGTCACAAATGAAGTTTTCGTCAAAATTGGAATAAAATCAACCGTCCACTTTTTATCGAGAGCTCAGATCAAATTCTGCACAAAATCCGACCTCCTTTTCCACTTTTGGCTCGAAATGTGGAGCCACTACGAAAAATGCTGTGCGTTCGTTATTGGATATTTATTGTGCATAAATTTGTCACAGTGTATTAATGGCAGAAAAAGTAGCTGTTCCACTGGTCTGTCTTCGTTCTGATATTGTCGTAAAATACTAAAAAAATTTGGCTCTAGTAGAAGCATGTAATAAAGCGAAGTTGATGTTTCACATTTGGAAAGAAAGCAGACGACAAAGATGTGGTATAGTGAATCAGATTCGAATGTGGAGTAAGCGAAAATTTAAAGGCATCCTTTCTCAGCGTATGAGAGACATGAGACATGAGACATGAGAGACATGAGTGATCTGATAAAATTAAAAACGACGCAAACTTACTTTGGAAAATTATTCTCCACCCAGCAGCTCCTCCCAATAACACTAATTTAGTACAGGATATTCCACTGTTTGAATGGTTCACCCATTATACAGCTGAGTTATCTGCCCCAGAAGACGATTTCGAAAAGAATTATTAACAGCAGCTTGAAAATTATTTGACACTGAGATCGCCTGCTGATTTTATAGTTTCTCCCTCTGCCATTGATTGTAGTGTTAAGCTCCTAAAGCGGAAAGCTTCTTGTAGGTTAGATAAGGATAGCGCTATGCATTTGAAGAATGGACAAATACAGCTTAGATACCATCTTGCTCTTTAAATGCAGATGATTTTCACACAGGGAGTCAGTCAATCATCTTTCTGCATTGATGACTTGACACCTGTTCCCAAGGAAGGAAAGTTGACTAAGTGTTCTTCTTTCCGCCCGATAACTGTGTCAACTACCCTCTGCAGGCTTTTTGAGCTGTTGTTTATTGACTAACTGAAGCATAAATGTTATGCCCCTCCGTATCAGTTAGGTTTTCCGCAAAGTTTAGGGTGTACTGTTGCCCTTACAGCGGTGGTGAATGCCTTAGTCGATCCAGATGATAGTGGCAAAACACTTGTTTTGGCTGGACATGATGTCATTCGGGTGTCTGACTTATTGATGCATGCCGCCACGCTTTTGTTTGCAGCAAAACAAGAAGTGAAAACGTTCGTCATTAGTGCTTTGCGAGACATGTACTCGATGCTGGAAATTCAGCTTAAGTTGCCTCCGACAAATTTAGCCTTTCCGCACAGTGTGACAAACTTGTAGGCGTTTGCAAATGTACCAGGCATAGAGCTGTCTCTTCCCCAACACTCATCAATAATTACGTCCTAGATCCTCAAGCACAGTGTTCCTTATCTTGTTTTCTGATTGGTCTTGACCTTTCTCTTGTTTCTTATGCTGATGCCATTCCGAATATCAGGCGGTCCTTAGAGAGTATTTTCAATATCTTTGAAATATTAAGGCACGGGTACGCTTATATAGGTCTTGATTTTAGCCCTGAAAAGTCAGAAATAGTGCTCTTGGACTGGAAAAACTGAAGTGAAACCTGGCGAGCAGATAACATACCTGGGACTCCCGATTGGCTCATCTCTTAAGCATACTCATCAGCTGCTAGTATCTCATATTCAGCACCACATTTGCATTACATATCCTTAATTTATTAAAACAAAGCTTTAATCAATAGAGCAATACTCGCAACTCTGTATAATACCATTACAATGCCCCATATTCTTCATTGCGTACCCTTCTGGAAGATTTTTACTCAAATAGCTAAAAAAAATATTAGGTCTTATTATTTCAAGTTTGCCAAGTACCTACTTCGACTTCCCCATGGACTCGAAATACAGAACTGATTAAACACTACGAGATCCCAGGAAATTCTCCCCCCACCCCCAAAATGCATGCATACTTCCCAATAACAAATACCATACGTAAACAATTTGCAAATTTTATAAATTAAATACCTTTCTCTAGGAGCTGTGGGGGTTCATTTTATCTCTAACGGTAAAGATGTTGAGCTTTTCAACTATGCTGAACAAAATGGCTAACTCAAAATTTTGATTGGATGATTTTAGAGAAAAGGGGCATGGGAAGGGGCCTAGTTGCCCTCCATTATTTTGATCGCTGAAAAAGAGCACTAGAAGTTAGAACTTTAAATTTTGGTTCGAATGAGCCTTCTTCCGATATTCTAGGACCACTGGGTCTATGCGATCTATCCTGGGAAAACTAAACAAATAAACATCCGTGATCTTTTTTCCGGCAAAAAATACAAGATTCCATATTTTGTAGATAGGAACTTGCAACCTTTACAGCAGGGTTCTCTGCTGTAGTAAAAAAAAAAATGATGGTGTGATTTTCATTAAGATTCTTTGACTTTCAGGTTTGTTTCTCCTCTTTTTCGAAAACCAGGCAAATTTGCAAAGGCTCGTAGTTTTCGATGGGTAAAACTAAAGTTAATAAACTTATATATTTGGAATCAAAATATTAATCCAATTCTTTGGATATATCTATTGGTATCAAAATTCCGATTTTTAGAGTGTCGGCTACTATTGAGCCACGTCGCTCCGTACTTGTAGTTAGTTACCACGAACTGTTTGATTAGAGCGTGTTTTGTCACAGAACAAACAGCACGGCACAAATTTTAGCAGAGGCAGCGGCGTAGTGATCTTCATGTCTGGAAAAGGTCTAGCTCCTTTCCCGAGGGGAATCGGACGATACAAAGGTCATTCTAGCTATTATACATGTGGTGCACAACTTCAACTTCCCGCTTTTGCCTCGGCAATCAATACTTGAGCGACCAACAACCGAAACACTACGGTTTGACATCTAACAAGAACAGAAATAAATCTTTTTCTGTAAACTTTTTATTTTCTATGGAAAGATTCGTTTTACGTTATTTAAACGAGATTACAGTTAAAGCATCATAGTGTCTCAAAAACTTATACGCCTTATAAAGACATTGAAAACGTGAACACACATTGTTGTCAGTAAACCCATGGTTAAAGAAGAAGAACAAAAAAAGTTTACTGAAAGTGAAGAGTTTTACGTATTTTAAGGTAGGATGTATAAAACAATTCTTGTTTTCTTCTGTAACAAAGGTCAGGTCTACTGGACATGTCATTCTCTTGTTTCACGGTGACTGATCTACATTCTTGGAACACTCACGTCAAAATATAGTTAAGTGAGTTTCGCCATTGCAAAAAGAGGAATCATAATTAAAGGTTAAAGGAGGTTCCGTTGCCCACGGGCTAAACAAGGATAGAGTACTAAGGGATAAGTGAATAAGAAATGCGGCATTCTTGTAGAGCGGTGAGGAGATAAACCCGCATGGCAGTTCTTCCTTTGTATCTTACTTTCTACTTCTATGAAAAGCATTACAGAAGGTATTTTACGACTAGAAAAACATGTCAAACTTGAGTAATTCTGTATGCTTTTCGTGCTCTTCATTTGATTTTAGTGCAGCCTTAAATATGCCAAATAGTTGAAAATAAATTTATTTTTCATACCTTATCTTTTCTAAAATTTCATTAAGTAGCATATAGACAGTCAATGACATAAAAAGACTGAGGTTTTATTTGTGTCTGCTTCCAATGTCTGCCATGCGTGAATTTCACACAAGGCAATAAACCAAGCCACAAGAAAGCATTGCCCGCCAAACTTTTGAAATTTAAAAAAAAAAGGTGATTCCTTCCGGTTGGATTTAAGTAAAATTTGTTTCGGTTGACTAGGAATGAATCTGAGCTTAATTATACACAAGTACTTCTTCCACGTGAGCCTAGAGTCTTATTGCTTACGATGGAGCGATTGACGCTAATGTTTGTTCACGGTAGGTCAAATTACTCATTAATTTTTCATAATCAGACAAGTTGGCTGTGTACGGACAAGCAGTCATATTTAGAGTGAAAGAGCAAGCAAGGTAGAAACCAAACTAAAAATTGTATTAGCACTGTTATTAAGCAAACATTTTACCTTAAAGTTTAGTTTGAGTTTTTTTTTTTATTTCAATTTGAAACCTTCATAAAAATATTTTTTTATTAAAAAATAAATAATTAAGCTCAATATTCGTGAACAATGATCTGATCACCCGTGGGAACTTACACTCATAAAAATACTTCTCTGCAGGGGGGAGGGTCTTAAATATCAGAACAAAACTCCAAGGTCATCATTTTTATGGCTTTCAATGAGAATTCAATCAAATGATATGTTTTTATAGGGTTTGCCCCCCCCCTCCCCACTTCTCTTTCTTTTTGCAAGTTGGCATGTGAATGTACTCTGTCGCCATACCGCTAATATAGGTTAAACCTAAAAATACCACCCAAAGTATATACTTATTAGGCAAAAATTCTACCATCTCCCCTCTCTCCTTCTTCATGTATCTCGAAAGTCACTAAATTTATAGGTTAGGGCCTAAAGATGACCTTTTTGTGGCTTCGGGCAGCAGCCCCCCCCCCCCCTCCTCAAAAAAATAATAATAATAGCCTACAGAGCGATCAAATGAATTCGTATCTTCTCGAATCGCAGATGCACAACTGTGCATAACTTTATGAAGCCCAAAAAATAAATTCAGTTAAATGAAGCTTCAAAAAAAAGAGTTCTCTGTAGTAACCGTCTATTTTGTTTTGACTGCATCTATATCCTGGAACAAATACGCCACGGCATAGCATTATGATTTCTGAAAATGGGAGCCGAAACACTTATTCCTTAATTTCACTGAATCTAGTGGCTATCTCAGAATTTTCACTTGATTGCATTTGGGCCCTCTTTGGGCCTTAATTGATTTTATACCACAAAATGGTGCAATTAGCTACTTTTCTGTAATGTGCTTTCTTCTTTATCCTGGAAAAGGCCACTATAACTTTCAGTTTACGTTTGAATAAGCCTTCTCCTGATATTCTAGGACCGATGATTTGGTACTATCAACCTTGGGGGAAAAGCCAAGCTCAGAGGGTTAAGTTAACTGCTGAAAGCAAATGCAAATAAATAAGCTTTCCATTTTCGGGGCACAGTTGAGGAAAAAAATAGACTTTTGTCATATTGCTGTTCTATTAGAGCTTCGATCTTCAGCATTTCAGAAAAAAAGGGGGGCAGCCCCCTCATATGTAGTATAATCTCTGTTCCTAGATTATGGTATTTGCATAAAAAGAGAAGGTACTAAGAATCCAAATATGTTCAGGATAAAATTACTTTGGAATCAAACTTGAACAAGGTATAACACTATCACTTTTCTAACACAATTCATTAATAAACTTTTCCAACGAGATTAGTCAAATTACTACCAATTAAAATGAAACTAAAAAGGGATCGAAATCAAAATGAATAATCATATCAAACATAAAGATAAAAGATACTGCTATTGATGAATAAATGGATCTGCAAACAAAAAAAAAATATTAAAGTGAATGATAAAATGAATTCTATTGTTCTATTGTTTCAGAAACACGTCATTCTGCGTCGAATGGTAACTGTCCCAAACTGCAGGTCTTCATGTTGGGAAAGCTATACCAATCCTAAAAAGATGTTCAGTTACCTCAGGGGGTGCTTAACTTTGAACACTAAAATCTTTGACAGGTAACTTTGAACAGCAGTTGGAGGAGTTTGGACTCATATGGTATCAAACTTCCAGTTAAAAATAAAACACGTTACTGAGACAAATACAACATTAGTTTTAAAATAAAAATGTAAAGAAAAGTCAAATTAGTGAAGTACCAGATGATCAAAGTTATGTTTAAATAATAATTTCATGTCCTGAGTGAGTCGAGGGCTGGAAGATTTCCCTCTACCTGGTCAAGACGGATGGATGCTGAATCTTTTACACTGGGAAAATGGAATGATCTATCCTACTTTTTCGGTAGGCATTTCACGTTCAGCAAGGCTTCACAAGAAGGATCTTCCAACACCATACAATACTTATGAATACGACCCATAAAGAACTTGGTGATGAACCAACGTCCATCTACGCAGACTGGTGGGTAATTTGAACCTGTTTTGGCTGCTGCTCTGCTTGACCCTGTAGAAGGACCAGCACTCGCCGACTCATCAACTTCCATTTCAGACTCAAAACTCGAATCTTCTGCTTTCCCGGTATGATGCTAAGACGTTCGTTCTTCAGAGATTTGTCAAATCTGCGGGCTTGCAGGACATCCAATAAAACTTTTTGGATGTTTAAAGCGCAGATTTAAAGCACTTTTAAAGAATTTAAAGCGCAGATGAAATTACTTTATAGAAGAAGAGGGACATTTACCTGATGATGCGTGTCAGTGGTCCACCACCTTTCTCCGAAGATGAATGGTCGACAACGTCCCACACCGGTCAGCATCTCCAAAAAAAAAATACAAAACACCAACTTCTAACTCTCAGATAATCTTTTAATCTGCCATCTCTGGCTAATGGCTATTACAGCTACAAAACAGCTTGGCTATAAGTTTTACAGACATCCATCATCTCTCGAGTTGAGAGTTCAGAGTTCATTTATCCAAAACTAAATTACCACAAAATACACAAAAGGAATATTCCCTCTTCCCCACTGAAAGGTTCCTTGGCCATGGAAAATGGGAAGAAACGACAAAAAATAATGTAGAATAAATCGTAGCCTATATTTTGCAAATAACTTTAGTACCATGTGACGCCATACACCAAACCTCACCACTTGCATCTTCAAAAAACATGCAAGTTACCATCACAGGCCAACCCCTCCTCCCCAACACCTTCATCTTCACAATACTAGTTATAATAATTAAAATACACCACAAACCTACCAACAATATTTTTAACAAATATTAGTTTATTTTTACTATTAAATTTAAATTTTCGTTTAACCCGATAAATTAATCTCTTCTAAACTCTTTGTTATGAAATCCATTTTTTTGAAAGTCCCAAACAAATGACTACCTTGTGCCACACTTGGTAGCCAGTTCCATACCTTTAAACTTGCGGTTACCGGATTATAGTCGGACCGAATGCACCATGTCGAAGTAATCCTTAGATCACCAGTATTTTGAAGGCCGTATATATTGGCATGGGTCACTCATTGCTAACAGAATCTAATTTTAGTACTTAGTTACTTTAGTACTTTAGTTACATGTAAAATTAAACAATTTTAAATTTACTTATGCACAATTATAGACACAAAGAAGGGGGTTAAATACCCTGCAAGAAGGGGTATGATCTTGGTAAAAATTAGAATAAAAAATTAAATATTTCTGACAACCTTTAAAGAGGAGCTTTCAAGCTAATGTTAACAAAAACACCAACGTTCGTATGTTTCCCAGGAAGAATGGTCATTGGTTGTTGTTTCTTCTTCTATTTTTGCCAGGGGCTTCCGTAACGAACATGTGGTCTGAACTTACTGCAAGAGTGTTCTTTCGAACGTCAATTTAATGTAGTAATTATCTTTTCAAGTAACAAAATGAGTCAAACCACAGCAAGGTGCCAATTTTAACCACTTTGTCCAGAAATTCAATATTTGTGACCCCCCCCCCCCAAAGGGCCAAAATCAAGAGTTTGTTACTTGTTTATCAGGCTCATGACTTAAATCTCTTTTGGAATGAGCTTATGTTTGCACAGAATCAGGGTTTACCCTGTTTTTCCACCAAACCATTTTACAGCCAGTTGGTGAAATTCCACACCTTGGACACTGTTCGTTGTAGAATCGAGTCATTTAACAACTTGGACTTGTCTTGTTCATGTAGGCTACCCAATCAACAGTTGTGTTATTTTCACACCACAAATCTGTGGGCGACCATTTTGCCTTCTAATAATTTATCATTTCAATCCAAACAAGATGTAACACGCTTATTTGTCGGGTAAAAAGATCAGGGTGGAGTATTTCAGGATATTGGAGGGGCCTCGGCCCCAATTTATGTCACGAATCGCAAAAATTTTAATTCTTTGTTTTTTCAGCTTTAAAAATTTTGCAACTGGCCCACCTTTTTTGCTTACCGTATCTCTAAGTGGATTTAAACGGGTCTAATAAATGGACATACCTTTCATGAATTTCAATGACTTGAATTAAAAAATTAGAATAAAAATAATAAAATACATATTAGCTCATAGTAAATGAGTGGTTCCTTTCAAGGTTAATTTCAATTTGATTTTCTCCAAATGAATTACATATATAAAATAACAATCACGATCAAGGATTTTGCTTGGTTAAAATTTTTCTCTTGTTAGCTAACCATTGCAAGCAGTTTTTATATTAGCTAATTAAGAGAAGAAAATCACCTATTGAAAACTATAATTTCTCTTGTATGAGAAGAAGAGCTACTATTGTCTGTGTCATGATTATCCTGAGGAGTGCAGCAACCACGATCTAACTAACTCATTACCCAAGGCTGTTATTATTAGGAAAAACTCTTTATAATGAATACTTATAAATAATGATGAATTACACATGGAATTCTACTCGGTACCTCTGCTTTCCATTCATATGATTACTAGAGGAGTTGGGTTTGAAAATAGTTGATAATATGTCACATTCCTCGGGGAGGGCGGAGGCTAAGGAACTATTGCTTGTAATAGGGAAGGTAAGAGGTAGGGCTTGATTTAAGGACTTTCTATAAGTCTGTACGCCACCGGCTCACCACCGTAGTGTACACTCAATTTCCAAACCTCCTTTGTTCAAAAGTTTGGATGCTCAGTCTCCAACCCTCTTTGGTCAAAAGAACAAAGGTCCTGAAGGTTCTTGATTCCTTCTAGGGGAGAATCGCTGTCTCTCCTATACGAAAATAGCAAGAGGATAATTACAACTGGTGTTTGATATTGACCAAAGTTGATATTCAAGGGTTTCTGAGTTTTTGATTACAAAATGCGAGGGCACAATTGCAGCAAATAAAACCAAAATCAAAACCACAATTAGTAAAAATCTAACCAGTATCTATTTGATTTTCACTAAATTCGGTATGTAAGAATATCCTACACTGCAGATTACAAATATGATGCTAGTGTCACAATCATTGCAATAATATTGACTGAGTAACGAACAATGTGTATTCTATGTGTTTTATTTTCCAGGGATCATCATATAAAACCAATAGCCGTATAACAATAAGTGAAGTTCTGTTTTGCCATGCATAACCAAACGATTCACTTACAGGGACAATATAGTAAGTGTATCTTAGGGTAGGGTCTCCGTATTATGGAAATAGCCCATTCATCAGATATGCTTTGGTAGATTTAAAGATTTTTCTGTTCCAATATAAGTCTTGGCTATCAGCTTTTGAACATCAAAAGTAGTGGAAACCAAGCAGAATTTTAGAAATATACACCTAAATTTTTTAGAACTTATTCTATTTTTCCCTATTAGCCTCAGATTTGTGATTAACGTGTAATTAACAAGTAATACTAATAAAGAGCGAAGTATCTCTCGTGTAGTTTTCTCCTGTCTTGTAATTTTGACCTGCTTTGTTCATAGAAGCTTGGGAATAGGTCGATTTTATTGCAAACATAAGGCAACTTTTTGCCACTCCAATGCCTAATGGGCTTGCAACTCCACATGAAATAGGACTATAATTTCAAGAGAGTCATTTTATAGAATGGTCAAAAGGTTCAAAAACTGTATCTATTGGGGCCATATAATTTGCGTCGTTTCAAGGATTAATTAAAAAAACTTTTTCCACAAAATAAGTTTTTCAAAGAAAAGTAAAGAACTCCATTAAACAAAAAATGAGCAAAAATCAAATAATCTACCAAGCGTGAAACTACCACAAATCAGCATCGATAAATAAATGAAATCCAAAATGAACAGAAATTACAATAAATAACCGAGTCAAACTCAAAACGAGCAGAAATTAACATAAGTTGGGCGCAAAACCCCGATGCCTTCCCAAGGCCAGAACAAAATTTGCAATTTACTGAAAAAAATATAAATGTTTTTACTTTTATAACTTTAATAAATCAAATAATATTACTTATTTTGTGGAAAAAGTTTTTTTTAATTAATTTCTGTTCGTTTTATATTGACATAGTCTTTTCAGAAAAAAGAAAATAATACTTTAAATCTTTTCGTTTTTTAAAGAATTTATAGTTTGGCCTGCTATTTGTATTCTGGAGAAAAATTTTCAGCAATTTTTAACAACATATACCCTCTTAAAAATCTGGACACAAATAGTAGTGTTTAATTTAGTTTCATACCTCCACTAGTTGACCTGAAATGGAAAGCTTGATACCATTCGCAAAAAAATCTGTTTACTTTCTTTGATAGCTTGGATACACTTACGCTATTTTGATTTGGTTAAATTTTAAGAGCAGAAGCAGCCCCGAAAGTTTGAACATATACCCTCAGTCGTTCTTGGGATACTGCTGAGATGCCTTATTGGGAATTAGCATTAACACTGTGCATTTTGATTTAATCTTATGGCAACATTTAGTTTTTAAACATAAAGTCAAATGGGAGGGTGGGCGTGGGTGTTAGTTTCCCTCCAATCACTTTCGACTATTATAAAGGGCATCAGCCCTTTCTATTTTCAATCAAATGGTCTAAACAACAACAACAACAATAAAATAATACATTATACCCACATCAATCTTTACTAGAAAAATGTCAAGCCTTTCAATCACTTTCGACTATTAAAAAGGGCATTAGGCCTTTCGATTTCCAATCGAATGAGCCCTTTTTTAGTTTCTACGACAACACTTCCTATATACACCTTATATGCCCCCAGGGCATAAATTACAACCCTTACCCTAAGGGCTGCGAGAGTGGTTGTCATCCTCTAAGACCTAATTTCCAGTACTTTCAACTACGTTAAACAAAATGGCTATCTCAAAATTTTGATTGGATGTGTCTGGGAAAATGGTGGGCGTGAGAAGGTCGTTAGTCTTTCTCCAATCACTTTCAACTATTAAAAAAGGCACTAGCCCTTTCAATTTCCAATCAAATGAGCCCTTTTGAAGTTTCTATGACAACACTTTCAATAAAAACCTTATACGCCCCCAGGGGATAACTTACAACCCTCGCCCTTACGGCTGGGGGGGGGGTTGTCATCCTCAAAGACCTAATTTCCAGAACTTTTTACTATGTTGAACAAAATGGCTATCTGAAAGTTTTGATTGGATGTGTTTGGGGGAATGGTGGGCGTGAGAGGGGGGTAAATTACCCTCCAACCACTTTCAACTATTAAAAGGGGCACTAGCCCTCTCAATTTCCAATTGAATGAGTCGCTTTTGAAGCTTTTACGACAACTCTTTCAATAAAAACTTTATATGCCCCCAGGGCATAACTTACAACTTTTGCCCTGGGGACTCTGGGGGGTTTGTCATCCTTAAATACATAATTTTCAGAACTTTCAACTACGTTGAACAAAATAGCTTTCTCTAAAACTTTGATTGAATGTGTTTGGCAAAATGGTGGGCGTAAGAGGGGGGTTAATTACTCTCCACTCACTTTCGACTATTAAAAAGGGCAATTTCAATTTCCAATCAAATGAGCCCCTTTGGAAATTTCTACAACAACTTTCTATATAAACCTTATATGCCCTCAGGGCACAACTTACAACCCTTGCACTGAGGGCTCTGATGGGGCTATCATCCTGAAAGACCTAATTTCCAGAACTTTCAACTACGTTGAACAAAATGGCTATCTCAAAATTTTGATTGGATGTGTTTGGGGAAATGGTGGGCGTGAGAGGGGGGCTAGTTGCCTTTCAATCACTTTCGACTATCAAAAGGGCACTAGTCATTTCAATTTTCAATTGAATGAGCCCTTTTTGATGTTTTTACAACATCGTTTTCTATAAAAACCTTACATGCTCCCAGGGCATAACTTACAACCCTTGCCCTGAGGGTTGTGGGGGGATAGGTTGTCATCCTTAAAGACCTATTTCCGAAACTTTTAACTACGTTGAATAAAATGGCTATCTAAAAATTTTGATTCGATTTGTTTGGGGGAAAGGTGGGCGTGAGAGGGGGGTTAGAAGCCCTCAAATCACTTTTGACTATTAAAAAGGGCACTAGCCCTTTGAATTTCCAATCGAATGAGCCCTTTTTCAAGTTTCTACGACAAAGATTTCAATAAAAACCTTACATGCCGCCAGGGCATAACTTATAACCCTTGCCCTGAAGACTGTGGGGGGAGTGTCCTGCTCAAACGTATAATTTCCTGAACTTTAAACTGCGTGGAACAAAATGGCTATCTTAAAATTTTGATTGGATATGTTTGGGGAAATGGTGAGTGTGGAAGGGGTGTTAGTTGCCTTCCAATCACCTTCGACTTTTAAAAAGGGCACTAGCCATTTCAATTTCCAATCGAATGAGCCCTTTTGAAGTTTATATGACAACTTCTTCGATACGAAGCGCCCGGGTATGGACAAAGAAAAAAAAATAATAATACATTGTGCCCACATCGTTCTTTACTTAGGCAGCGCTATCGCGCTGCCTATGATAAGGATCCTACACTATACCAATACCTGATTTGATACAAAAGTTTACCAGATAAATCATAGGCAGCGCAATAGCGGTGCCTAATTACAGAACGATGTTAGCACAATGTATTATTTTTTTTTAGACGAGGGCACTTCGTATCGAAGGAGTTCGACGAGTGGCAACTCCTTCAAAAATGAGCCCTTTTTGAAGTTTTTACGACAATACTTTCTATAAAAACCTTATATGCCCCCAGGGTATAACTTATAACCATTGCCCTGAAGACTGTGAAAGGAGTGTCCTGCTCACCGATATAATTTCCAGAACTTTCAACTGCGTTGAACAAAATGGCTATCTCAAAATTTTGATTGGATGTCTTTGAGAAAATGGTTGACATGGATGGGGTATTAGCTGCGTTCCAGTCACTTTCGACTTTTAAAAGGGCACAAGCCATTTCATTTCCCAATCGAACGAGCTCTTTTTGAAGTTTCTACGACAACACTTTCTATAAAAACCTTATATACCCCCAGGGCATAACTTATAACCTTTGCCCTGAGGGCTGTGGGGGTCGTCATTCTCAAAGACCTAATTTCCGGACCTTTCACTACGTTGAGCAAAATGGCTATCTCAAAATTTTGATTGGACGTATTTGGGAAAATGATGGGCGTGAAAGGGGGTTAGTTGCCCTCCAATCACTTTCGACTATTAAAACGGGCACTAACCCTTTGAATTTCCAATCGAATGAGCCCTTTTTGAAGTTTCTGCGAAAATACTTTCTATAAAAACCCTATATGCACCGAAGGCATAACTTACAACCCTTACCCTGAGGGCTGTGGTGAGAGTGTCCTCCTCAAAAACATAATTTTCATCTGGAAATCAACTACGTTGAACAAAATGACTATCTCAAAATTTTGATTGGATGTGTTTGGGGAAATGGTGGGTGTAGATGGATTGTTAGTAGCCCTCGAATCACTTTCGTCTATTAAAAAGGGCACAAGCCATTCCAATTTCTAATGAGATGAGCCCTTTTCAAAGTGCCCTGTCGAACTCCTGAAAAAATTCTTTTAAATGTTTTCACTTTTATAACTTTAAGAACTCAAAAATTAATTAAGATTTTAATGATTAAATATAAGCATATGTATAATAAACTGAAAATGTATATTTTTTTCAGTAAATTCATTTGAATTTTTTCAGTAAAGTACAACTTATATTCTGGCTCTTAGAAAGCATAGGGTTTAGAACCCTACTCAGATTAATTTCTGCTCGTTTTGAGTTTGACTTATTTTAATTTCTGTTTGTTTGGGGTTTCATTTATTTATTGATACTGATTTGAGGTAGTTGTATGCTTGGTAGATTATTTTATTCTATTTTTGTTCATTTTGGTTTAATGGAGTTCTTTACTTTTTTTGAAAAACTTGTTTTGTGCAAAGAGTTTTTTTGAGTACTTTTAAAAGAAAGGGGGACGTAGAACGCGTTGATGAAATTGGAGCCTTGGAAAGGTTTTCAATCTGTATGATGGACGGACCTTAAGCGAGGCCCTTGGGTCATGCTCCCTTCAAGTGTCCTCCCCCTAAATTCTTAAACCTGGTATGTATTTTAAAACGCGATCAGTCGAGGTTTATCTGCGGAACGGTCCAAAATGATTTAGAACTGATCAGGAGAAATAAGTATCAAAGAAGAGAAATCGAAGAACTGAGAAATGTCGAGTTGTTCTATCTTGAAATACTTTAAACGTACGTTTCAAAATAGTGCTCCTTATTTCATCAAAACCGAAAAAAAAGAGCTTCTAAGGACGTCAATTCCAAGTCTGAGGCTAATCTTAGGACACAGACGACTAAATTGAGACAAGTTAATTAAGACAAGTTAACTATGTATTTCACAAATGAGATTTATATGCCTTACTGAAATAAGTGACATGCGATCGTTTTCAATATGAATGATTAGTGACCCCTCAGGGGGACGTTGGGCTTATAAACCCTCCAACACCCTTGCCCCGAAACACTGCACGCATAAACATGCTCTAGTATTTTTTTACTCCTGACCCCACAGAGATTATTTAGAAAATGATCTTCAATGACTATATTTTATTCATCAAAAATATTTGAGATTGCAGTATGATCACCTTAATTCAATGCCCACTAACTGTATGCATCACAGTTTGTGTTTAATTTCCACCAAAATTAGTTTATAGGGATTTCTGAGTTTTTTAATTACAATTCTGGAACTAGTACAACTACTACTAACTACTCACTGCAGCTTAAGGCCACCTGAGGGTAACACAGCTGCGCACGATCCTCCTCCATCCCAATCTATTCAAATCCTCCCTCTTTTCACCCTCTAAGGAAATTTCCATTGCCCTTAAATCTTTCTTGTGACATCCACTCCAATCAAGTACGACGTGCTTTTCGTTTAGCCCTATGCGGTCGGCCAATAAGGACAATCTTTGGAAATCTGTCATCCTTCATCTTCAGGACGCCCCTATCCATCTCTCCCTATAGCCCTAGAAATCGTGATGGAGCCACACTTTTCGTACAGCCTAGTGTTTGAGATGCGGTTAGTCAGTTGGGCACCGTAAACAATCCGTATGCAAATTTCTCAGGATAAGAGCTAGCAAATCTTCCTCCGTTTATCGGAGAGCCCATGCTTCAGAACCATACTACACCACTGACATCACTCTAGCTTCCAATATTCTAATTTTGGTACACATATTTATCTTCCTATTCTTCCAAACGTTTTCCACCTGTGAAAAAACACCCTAGGCCTTGGCTATTCTACTTTTAACATCTTCGCCGTGCCCACCTTCTTTACTAATAATGATACTTAGCTGTCCACTTGATCGATCTTTCCTTTACCCAACGTCATCTTTTCATCTTTACTTATTCCTAGCCTTAGCGACTTAGTCTTCTTAATATTAATTTCAAACCTATTCTAGCACTGTGAACTTGCAAAATCTCCAAAACGTTATTCATTTTGCTCACACTTACATCCAGGATGCTTACATCATCAGCATAACCTAGGTCCAGGAAAGTTTTATTTCCCCATTTGATACCGTCTTCTCCCATTGCTTTTGCTGTCCTCCTAAAGACAAAGTCCACCAAAATTACCCATATAAATGGGGATAGAACGCAACCCTGCTTAACTCCTGATTTAATACGAACTACCATCGAAGCATAAATGAGCAAAATCAAGGTGTTTATCATTAAGCACCTATATGGTGGCAAGGAGAATGTCATAAATCAACGCTAACTGTATAGATGCATACCAACCAAAGTTGGTATTAAATGTCTTCTGTTTTTGCTGATTACAAACCTGAAGCTAATTACTGTATCATAAAAAATCTAAAATCAAAACATATTTAGTAAAAAAAAAACTTACTAAAACACTTGAAAACTTCAGGTATTGTCTAATCTTTGCTGGATTGTTGTCTTGACCCTTTTCAGGATCGTTACCTTTTTTGAAGGAATTACACCTTTTTGTTCAGAGGAGGAAGGGTACTGGGGGTCCGAAATGGGGCAAAAAAAACATTTTTACCCCATCATTCTGAAATTTAACGCCTTCAGTACCCGGTTTAAGGGAACCTAATTTACTAAGAACAAATTTAGGGCCTTGGCCTCCCAAGTAGGCCCCTGGGCCTAGAACCTTACATCTGTAAATCCCTAGTCTAATGGGACCCTAATGCACCAAAACATTGTTAGTTTGGTGGGACAAGACCCGAAACGGGGCCCAGGAAAGATGTGTTTGTTGTTGTTTTTTTTCTGTTTTTTTTTATCGACTTAAAAATTATTTCCTTAGGTGCCTGCGAGAGAACACAGGATACAAAATTTCTTTCAAAAATAGGTCCCAAAAAAGGGACAAAACTTTTTTATCTGAACACCTAGAAGTTTACAACCACCCTTCTTTAGGTCAAAGGTCTTAATAGACAAAAAATTAGTTTGGAGACAGATGCCTTCCAAAAAGGGATCTGAAAAATCACCATCAACTTATTCCTGATTGACTTAAAACTTAAATTCTTAAATCATTGAGCTACTCAAAAAAAGACTCAAATACAAAATAAAACGGAAAAAATAATCTATTCTATGGAAAACTGGGCCTGAAAAGAGTTAAATACTTTTATCCTGGCATCTTGAAACTTACATCTGTAAGTTCTTAGGCGTTTTGGTGCTTGGAGCTTTTGTCCACATAAAATGAGCCCCGAAAATTGGCCGAAACTACATCTTAGCTCCTTTGGCCAAAGAAACACTAATTTATATAGGAAAATTCGGTCGGGCACGGGTCCTTGAAATGGTCCGAAAATTGAATGTTTAATACAGGTTTGAAATTCACAAATCCATAATCCAGAATCCATAAATCATAAGAGCAAGGTGACCCTATTGTGAAAAGAACCAGAAAAGAACAGTGGTTCGCCCAAAACTGATGCTCAAAAGGGTCAAAAACTTTTTCCCGAAAAATGCTTGAAAACTAAATATATACGTCCCTGGGCTGAGAAAACCCTAATTTAAATACAAAGTTTTGGGCTGAAGACAGATGCTCCCCTGAAAAGGCTCCGAAAATATCTCAGAACAAGTAGCTTATGATCGACTTAAAACTTTCGAGGATTGTTCCCTGGGCAAAAAGAACGTCAAATTTTGTTGGGACGGGTGGAGTGTTAGGGATCTTCAAAATGGGCAAACAACCTTTCTGGCTCTGATCCGTTTGAAACTTTCACCAGTAAATCCATAGTCAAGGGGATCCTAATGCGTAAAAAGAAACAAAACAAAAAAAGTATTCTTTTACCCAAAAGTAGGGCTTAAAACCGTTTCAAAACTTATCTTCCCAAAGGACTTGAAATCAACGGATTGCACCCTATGTCCCATGACCGAAGGATTCTAAATGCAGAAGCAAATTTTTAGATTGGGGGCTCAAGCCTCCTGTAACTAAGGCCCAAAAGGATGAGAAAGCTTAATTGAGATAGCTTGAAGCTTGTTTTGGTTCTCAATGAGGACAACAGTGGCATTCTGAACGAATGACATTTTAGCCTTTAACGTGTTTAAAGGGTGGTAGCCCCACTTTTATTTGTGGCAATTTCTGCTTGTCTTAAATTTATTTACTTTAATTTATGTTCGTTTTGGGTTTCATTTATTCATCCATAGTAGTTTCTGTATGTTTCAAGTTTGACTTGAAAGTATATATATATATATATATATATATATATATATATATATATATATATATATATATATATATATATATATATATATATATATATATATATATATATATATATATATATATATATATATATATATATATATATATATATATATAGGGGAGAGAGGGGTGAAACCGTACATTTTGAGGATTTTGACCCCTAAAAAGCATATTTCTAAAGATACAAACTTCCTTTTTACATGAATAGATAGCTCAATTATTCACTTTTCTTCATGATTTTTTTTTTTTTTCAATGACATCCATCAAGTTGTTTCTTGGTGAGACCCAAAAATGTGTGACCTCTTCAAGTGTCCAAAGTGAACCGAACCAGGGGGTGGCTTCGGACACACATGGGGCATTTCCATACATTCATTAATTAATGCTTGTAATTATTGATTCAGGTATTATTAACATTTAATTCAGATAATATACAAGTTAAATGTAACATCAAATTTACTTTATGGGAAATTGGGCCAAATCACAACCAAATACAAGAGCTTTGGCTGTTCGCCCAGTTTTCCTCCTACTGATACCGGTGCGGGAAGCTTCATAATAATGTCTTGAAATTCAGTTTCTGCACAATCTCGACATTCAGGGAAGATGAACTTCCTACCAGACTTGCGCAGGTAGTTTATTTTTGCTACTCTGCCACTTATTTCTGCAATTTCACCAACATAGTAAACAGCAGAGTTTTGCTTCTTTCCAACAATAAACCTCACAAGCACAACATTTTCGCAAGATAATTCTTCATCTGTCTGAAACTCACTGGTACTTCCACAATGTAAAGACTCGTCATCTGACTCGTCATTGAGCTGTATATCTATGCCTGAAATGCTGTCTCTAGTTTTGTCAGCAATGAGTGAAACCTTTGACTTTTTTAGAGACTTTTTCTTTTTCTTAGCAAGCCTTAGCTCAGTCTCTGCTTCTAGTGCTCTTTTTTCTGGTGTTTCTGTCAGAATTCTACTTTTGCCTTTTTTCCGGTTTTTGAGCGGACCCACTTGCATTTTCGCCGGTGGATATGGTCTGATGCTTTCGGGAGTTACTGCCGTAGGCAAGTTTGACTGCTGTTGACCCATCATGACAGCAGATGAATCACAAAATAAACCAGAGTGAGGATCATCCATATTGGAAGTTTCTGGGGCATTCTGTTCAGCTGGATCTGGGCAGTTTGTCACCTCAGCTGGCAGAAAATCGACTTCTGTGAGCACATTTGGATTTAAAGGCCAAATTCCTGCCTTCTCAAAACCAGCTGTGATGTTTTGAGTATTCAGCTTTTCCAGAAAGGGATACTTGCACAATTTTGCTATTTCATGTATTGAAATTCTCAGACCAGGGTTTAATTGCATCCAATTGTCAAATGACTCCCTGATTGCATGCTTCAATGGTGCATACACTGAAACATCAAGGGTTGGAGACGATGGGAGCAACAGGGAGGAAAGGTCAGGAGGTGGATGCCCTTATCTTTACACAAGGAAACTAATTCTACTGAAATATGGCTTTCTTGATTGTCAAACAAGAGTAAAACAGGGTATTTTTTGCTGGGTTTGACCTCTTTTAGAAAGTGTTCCATGGAGCAAAGGAAATTGTCCAAAGTCATCCATCCACTGCGATGGGCTAAGCTAATGCATCCTGGTGGTCCATCTCAATACATCCTTTCTGGAGCTTTGACTCATGGAAAAACAAACACTGGTGGAATTGTCTGACCAATTGCAGATACAAAGTATAGCATTGTGGTATTTTCCCCTCTTTCTGCTGACACAGTCTGTGCCACCTGTTTTGCTCCCCTTTTAGCAATCACCTTTGGGGCCTGAACAACTGTGGGTACTCCTGTTTCATCACAGTTTCAAATTCGACCAGGAGGAAAATGATACTGGCAATATAACTCCTGAAGATTTTTAAAGAAGACACCAATTACGACGGCGTTAAAGCCGGCAGCACGAGCCTGGCTTGTATTTTCGGGTTTTCTGATGGACAAACTGGCATTCCACTTGATAAAACCTCTTAGCCAATCCACTCCTGCTCTCTCATTCAGTTTCCAGCTTGATGGGAATTTTATCTTCAATACTGTTGCCCATTGGTAGGCTAACTTTCTTGTTGCATAGGGAGTCAGCCCATGGTTAAGCAGTGAGCATTTTTCGAGGTATGCAGCAAGCTCTTTGTCTTGTTTGGAAGTAAAAACGAACTTAGTGCTCTCCTGAACATTGTCATTGTCAAAATTGCTACCACTCTGCTCGAGATGTTGCATTTTTGCCTTGTATCGTTTCACGGCATCCACAAGGGTACTCTTCTTCAGGGAAAATTCTTCTGCGGTTGCTCGGAAAGACAACTTCCCATGTATAAACTGAATAACAACACGCCTGACTAATTATGGATCAGGAGGACCACTCCTCTTTCGAATGTAGTTGCAAACCATCTGTAAAAGAAAATTATAATCGTCAGAACCTCAAGAGAACAACATGGAAATTAACACGCACCAGCTTGCAAAGCTCGCACCATGCTTTGAGGTGTTCTTTGAGACATAGAATGGAAAGATGCCTGCAGGCAGTGTACTGTTTAGTTTAACATCATAATACAAAACATTAAACAAAAAAAAATTTAAAAAACCACATCAATCATTTGCTTATGTTCATTTTTCTTACGTTTCCACAAGTCGGACAAGCATTTCGGGGGGTTTCAAGCCCTCTACCCCCTTGGATACAGCCTTAGACTCTGTTGTTTATCTTTCTGATATAAGTAGGCATTGAATAAATGTTTATTGTTCAACATAATAGTAAATCATTTAATAATAAGTATTATTTTTAAATATGATGGGTGAAAATGAATTGAACTGATCTACATAGCTGTGAAGGTGGACTGTAAATCTAAGCTTATATAAATGTCACATGAGTCCTTTTGAATTATCACTGTCTAATTATATATTCAAATCACGTATATTATAAAACTAAACATTATAATATCTAAGACAATAATCCTTTGAATGCAGTTAGAAAGTATTGAAGAATATTCGATTAAAATTAGTTTGAATATTTTTGCCATAAACAGTGACATGCCGAGACTATTTTAAACGTATAGACAGTCAAAAGTACACCTTAATTTCGGATAGAAATTAAAGGTTAAGCTCAGCCAAATCATAGATAATGCTGTCCAATCTTGAACACAGGGTCTTAAAGTTGGAACAAAGTATCTAAATAATAGGCAGACTTAATCTTGGACAACTTTGATTCAAGACAAAGATTGTTACACAGAATAGTTATGTTTAAATAGGCTAGGCTGTAAGGCAAGGGGTAACTTTTGTCTAAGTGTAAATGTTGAAAACAAAGTTTGATAGTCAAAACAAATCACTTCAGTTTCTCTATAAGACAACAGAAATACGGTCAATTTTACCAATATTCTGCTTCCAGCTACTTATAGTTCTATTTTCCAACTTCTGAAAGAATTCCGTCAGTACAGGGCGAAACCGGACACCACGAAAAGTGTCCGGAATCGCCCCCAGAAAAGTGTCCGGAATCGCACCCAGAAAAGTGTCCGGAGTTACCCCATGTTGACGTGATTTTGAAATTTTTTTTCGTAGATAACGACCTGATATTTACTGATGAAAATTACCATGCAAGTAGCAGGGGTATACCTTGTCTGATCCTGATAACTCACGGCTCAAGAGCTACAATAACTTAGAAAATATTTGACAAAGACTACATGTGTCAGGATTTCCAGCAAGCATATAAAAACTTCCTTACCTCTTTTCTCGATTGTCTCTTTTCTCCAAAATTTAAAACTTGCGCCAAATGTGCGTTACATGAAGGGCATCTAGCGGGAATTTTTTGAAAGGATTAGCTCAAAAACTTTAGACGACAGGTCAAACGTACGGAGAAACCCCCGTGTGGTATCGCCCCTCTCTCCCCTATATATGTATATATACATAATTATATATATATATATATATATATATATATATATATATATATATATATATATATATATATATATATATATATGTATATATATATATATATATATATATATATATATATATATATATATATTATATATATATATATATATATATATATATATATATATATATATATATATATATATATATATATATATATATATATATATATATATATATATATACATATATATATATATATATATATATATATATATATATATATATATATATATATATATATATATATATATATATATAATATATATATATATATATATATATATATATATATATATATATATATATATATATATATATATATATATAAATATATATATATATATACATATATATATATATATATATATATATATATATATATATATAATATATATATATATATATATATATATATATATATGTATATATATATATTTATATATATATGTATATATATATATATTTATTTATATATATATATATATATATATATATATATATATATATATATATATATATATATATTATATATATATATATATATATATATATATATATATATTATATACATATATATATATATATATATATATATATATATATATATATATATATATATATATATATATATATATATATATATCTATATATATATATATATATATATATATATATATATATATATATATATATATATATATATTGACTTGAAATAAGACTTTATTTCTGCTAGCTTTATGTTTTAATTTCACTCTTTAATTTTTGGGAAAGTTTTTTACTAATTAGTACATAAATTTATCGATAATTGGTATTGAGCTATAGGAACTGAAACAATTTTGTCCCCATCAGGACATGTCTATGTTAGTCCTTATAAAATAAGTAAGCTTATAAATACAATTAGTAGATCATGACCAATATATCCTTTTTCTGTACTTTCGATCTCATTAAAAAAAGTATGAGAATATGTCCTTTCAGTTTGAGTTCTCGCCTATACAATTTCTCTTAGTATAAAGCAAAGACTGAATTTGAAGGGAGTATTGTGCCTTTTAACCTGGGAAAACAAGGAAATAAAACTATTAGCACCACTGAATGTGCTAATTCAAAGTATGGCGAAGTTACTTTATGCTATAATTTGTTGGAACTTTTATTTTAACTAAAATCCAAAAGCGAAACCAAGCACAATAAGAAAAAAGTATTAATAAACTATAGATAAAAAAAACGTAATGTTTTAAAAACACGGCTCGCCTCATTTTGGTAAAATTGGGTATTTTATGATCGATCCAGTGTCAAGCAGGAGAAAAAAAAACCGCAATGAAAATTAAGACAAGTTACACTTTCTATGTTTTTATAATGATTTTACTCGGTTAGGCTATATGATGTTGGATTTTTCTCTGAGAGACAAGCTTTAATTTCTTGTTTATTCTTCTTCCCACACTCTTTGGAAAAGAAGGCTGAAATTCACGCTGGAATCCTATTTCCTTCCTCCAGTGTTTTCTTCCTCTTTTTGCTCAATTAATATGAGCAGCTGACAAGGAAAAATGATATGTGTTTATATACGATAATCCAACGAGAGTCTAGACAAGGTTGATATGACATAAAATTTTCAGAAAAACATTTAAAATTGATAGAGTGAAGAAAAAACCCAATAATCAAACGTGTATGTTCAGCATATTCGGAAAGTTTACCAGTCATCCTCATGTGCGCTGCTGCCAAACATCTTCCCATTGGTTGGATCGTCGCGTGAATATTACACAGGTTCTGTTTATAGGTCTGACACATGGTTGGTTGACGTCTCCTGCGGATTCCTTGAGGTTACTATTCCAAGATCTGTCTCAGGATCCCATCATTCTTCATACGGATCACGCGCCCGAAGTACCGCCATCACTGTTGCTGAATGACGTTTGTGACAACTGGCTGGCCTGAGAGCCGACTGTCTTATTTGTGACGTGTTTATGGGTATGTTAAAAGGGCATTTATTAAAATAAAAAGAAGGCAAATTTTTGTATTAAGTTATTTGTAAAATTTTGTAAGTTAGAAAACATTTCATATTATAGGTTTTTAGTAGCTGTTATAAAAATTCGGGAAGGAGACTCCTCTATCGCCTGATATACGATAGAGAATAGTTTGTAGCGACGAGTTATTTATAAGGAGTGGTCTGTTTTAGTAGTTACCAGAACTCTGAAAAAAAACTAGTAAAAGTATATACACTTAAAAACTTGGTTTTTATGGAAACTCTAGATATGTAAACCTCACAAAGTTGAAGGTTGTCATAAGAAGCTACTTAGAATAAAAAAAATTACATTATTTTGAGAAAATGAAAAAATATAGCCAAGAAAGAGCAGCTATCTTTATAAATTTGTCACTAAAATATTCGACATATTTGAAAACCCTAGAACAGAAGTTTAAAGGTTCTATCTAGAAAAAAAAGGAGATTTTTAAACAGTTCGAGGTAACTAAGTGTAAGTAAAGAACAATCCATACGAACAGTAACCGGAACTCTAAAAAAGAAGTTTTGATGAAATTAAATACATAAGAAGAATCTGTTTCGACGTGCTGCTAAATATGTAAAATTCGGTACGTTTAAAATTACTTATCAAAAGTTATTTGTAAAAGAAAATTCAAAGAAAGTTATTGCAAAGAAATTTGTGCATTTTTAGAAAAAGGAGAGAAAAATCCCCAAAAAGAAATTTAACCGTCGTGAAAACTATGTCATCAAATTCAGAGTATCACTGAACTCTAGAGCAGAGGTTTCAAGCTACGATATTAAAAAAAAATTAAATAGGAAATTTTAAGTGTGGTCGCGGATGCGTTTGTACTAAAATGGTGGTCGTTTATTGGATCACTCGAACTGAAATTTAAGGTTGAAAATTTATAAATTTGAAGTGTAAATCTCTGTTATTTTCTCCTGTATTGGCTCAAAAAATCCAAAAGACTCTCATGCCTAAATTCTGGTTAGCTTAGGTCTATAGAAAACCAATTTAAATAGTCTTTCATTTTCACAGTTCTTTTGTTCTCAATGGTTGGTTTGTGCTTCATCCGTGTATATGAACTGTTCATGCAGTACACTCATATTGCTGAAAAGCAATTTTAATACTGAAACGTTAATTTTAAATGTTGGAGCACTAAAACAAAATATTTACCTTAAGAGTGATGAGCAGAGGCTTGACTGGAGTGATACCTTCCCACATATTCAAATAGAATCTGTGCTATCTTGGAATACATATACACCTGAATAACCTGTTTTCTTGAAGCATTGCTATACGAAAGTTCAATTTTAGTGTAAACAGTTGAGAGTTCAGGAGTCATTTTTCTACTTCATCTATAGGATAAATCTAAATTATCCTTATAAGAGGGCGGTTGCAACCCCTTTAAGCAGCCCCTAGCTTTTTAAACTAAATGTTGACTAGTTAGTAGCTTGTCTCTTATGGATAACACCGGTCATCTACACCTTTCAAAGAGAGCAAGTATCCCCTCGTTTGTCAAGGTTACCAATTAAGCCACTCTTGAGGATCGATGAACTCTATCAAGACCATTTCCAAAGGCACTCTTAAGTGTCAATGAACTCTGAACAAACCCGGACAAAGCGATTCTAATGGTGTACATGAAGACAAATGAGATCTAAACAAACCCGGTAATATCGATTTCCTACGACGCTCTTGAGGAACAATGAACTCTGAACAAAGCCGGACAAGACGGTTTTTCTTTCTTAATACTATTGTGAACAGATTGCGTTATGATCTAAGATGTTCGCTAAGGATTTTTCCGATGATTTCAGAAATATTTGACTGGAGTGGGATTTGGACTCCTAAGAATGAAAAAATGACGTGCTAGTCAACTGAACTAACAAGTAAATGCTAATAAATTGTTCTTGGAAAAACTTCAAATATATATTAATTAACAATTAAATGAAATGAGCAGTATCCTGTTAATACTTCCGATCCCACCCATTAAATTTATGAATTATTTGTCTGGTGTAGGAATCTAACGTGAGAACAGAGATTTCCTAAGATAAAAGAAGGATGCGTTAGCCATCGAGAGAGAGAGAGAGAGGGGGGGGAGAGAGAGAGAAAGAGATAGAGAGAGAGAATATGTCATATATAATCTTTCATTTAAAAAATACCCTCCCTACTAGTTATTCTAAAACTTTTGAATTAAGTCCATGAATTATTTTTGAACCAAGCCTTAACATGATAATTATTAGAATGTATACTATGATTACGATAGGGTACATCTCCCCTTAATATATTATTTATAGTGAACTTAATAGTTCTATAGTATAAAATTACCGAATTTGTTATTATGTCTTATGTGTAACTTACTTTTTCTTAAGTCTCCGATGGTACAATGGTAAGCATAGCCGCTTGTCACACGGGTGACCGGGGTTCGATTCATCGTTGCAGTGAATTTTTAATATATTGACTTTAAATATAACTGTGCAAGCTTATACTATAGTTGAGTTGTCTATACAAGTTAGTAGAGGCAAGAGTTCATTCTTTATTACAAAAACTAACATAATCGCCACTTATAATTAACCACAGCAATTCCTTATATATTTTTTTTAGTGTATTAATGAAATTATTAGCATATCTTCTATGTAACTTATATTTCATAAGTCTTCGACGATCCAATGTTAAGCATACCCACTTGTCACGCGGGAGAACTTGGTTTCATTCCACGTCGGGGAGAACTTTTAATATGTTGTGCTAAAAGCAAAATCTTTTACATTTAAAAAAAACTCGTTTTAGTTACATTTTAGCTCAAATAATGAAGAATATGTGAATGAACCACAAGGTTCAACTTCTTTGGGTTTGAGTTCGTTCTTTACAATAAAACCTTTATATAAAATATTTAATTTACTTTTGATTGATTTTTTTGTTAAAGTCGAAACAAACCTTCTATTAATAACTACTACATGAGATCCTCTAGACTGACACAATTTATGATGAACTATATCGATCCTTTATGCAAGATTACAAACAGTAAAAAGCCTATGTCTTTTTCTTATTTGAAATAGTCAGAGACAAACCTCAACATGTCAGACAGCTAACTTCCGTTCAAAAGATGATTTTATTATCTGATCTTTTAGTTGCTATGTGCCGTGGTTTGTTCTTTACTACGTTTACAGCTATATGCTATGAAATTAGCATAGTCCCCATTTATAATGAACTGTGTCGGTCCTTTATATAATATAATGATAAAAATAACACGTGCTACTACAGTGTTATAGAAAAAGGCAGTTTTTCGTAAAGAATTGATTTTTGTAATTATGTATTTCTTATATCATTATCTTGTCGAAAGATAAGCTTGTTTAGATATTGCATTCATTTGTTACGTCATATATAGTTATTACTAAGGCTATTGTAGAATGGTCAAAAGTCTCTGATGGTAAAATAGTAAGCATAGCTTGTACATGAAAATGTAGTTTTTTGTAAAAAGTGATACTAGTTGCTCTCCGATTTTTTGATCACTTAAAAGGGCACTGAACTTTTAATTTTGATTCGAATGACTCCTCTTGCGACTTTCTAGGACCACTGGGTCGATATGATCACTCCCGACAAAAACATGACAACAAATAAACACGCATGCGTAATCTTTCTTCTGGCAAAAAATATAAAATTCCGCATTTTTTCAAATAGGAGCTTGAAACCTCTCCAGTAAGGTTCTCTGATACGATTAATCTGATTGTGTGATTTTCACTGAGTTTCATTCTATGGCTTTTAGGGGTGTTTCCTCTTTTTTTCGAAAATAAGACAAATTTTCTCAGGCTCTCAACTTTTGATGGACAAACTAAACTTCATGAAACCTAAATATTTAAAATCAGCATGAAAAATCTAATTCTTTTGATGTATCTATTGTTTTCAATATTCCGTTTTTTTATTTCGGTTACTACTGAGCCGGGCCGCTTCTTACTTACAGTTCGTTACCACGAACTGTTTGATTTCTGGTTGCGAACAAGATATGGATAGACACGGTATCATAATGAATATGACTGGGCTCTGTACCCCCCTCCCTCCACCCGATTTTTTAAAAATGTCTCGAAGTTCAAACAACACCTCGAAGTTCAAAAATAATGTCACGAAGAAAACCCGTCTCTAAATTAAAAAGTAAAGTCTCGAAGAAAAAACACTACGAAGAAAAAAATGTCAAAGTTCAAACAAAAACGTCTTGAAGTTAGAAAACATCACGAAGAAAAACTTCTCAAGGTTAAAAAAAAGTCACAAAAAAACGTCTCGAAGTTAAGAATAACGTCTCGAAGAAAAAACGTCACGAAGTTAAAAAACGTCTCAAAGTTAGAAAAAGCGTCACAAAAAAATCACAGTCTCGAAGTTAAAAAAACGTGTCGACGATAAAAAAAAGGTAACGAAGAAAAAACATCACGAAGTTGAAAAAAACGTTTCAAAGTTAGAAAAAACATTTAAAAGAAAGAAAAACGTCTCGAAGTTAAAAAACAACATCTCGAAGAAAAAGTAACATCACCAAGAAAAAATAACTTCTCGAAGTTGAAAAACGTCGCGAAGAAAAAAATGTCTCGAATAAAAAACGTCTCGAAGTAAAAATGGTCTTGAAGTTAAAAGAAAGACGTCACGAAGAATTAAAATCGTCTTGAAGTTAAAACTAAACGTCTCGAAATTAGAAACACGTCTCGAATTAAACAAAATGTCTCAAAGTTAAAACAACAACGTCAAAAAAAATAAAAACATCAAGAAGTAAAAAAATTCTCTAAGAAATATAAACGTCTCGAAGTTAAAGCAAAACGTCTTAAATTTTTAAAATTGTCACGAAGATAAAAAATTTCGAAGTCGTCTCAAAGAAAAAAACCGTCACAAGGAAAAACAACGTCTCGAAGTTGAAAAAACGTAGCGAAGAAAAAAATGTCTCGAAGTAAAAAACGTCTCGAAGTAAAAAAAAAACGTCTCAGAATCAAAACAAAAACCTCACGAAAGAAATAAAAACGTCCCAAAATATAAAACATCTTGAAGAAATAAAAACGTCTCGAAGTTAAAACCAAAACGTCCCGAAGTTAAGAAAAACGTAACGAAGAAAAAAACGTCTTGGATCTTAAAAACGTTGCGAATAAAAAACAACATCTCGAAGTTAAAAAACGTGACGAAGAAAAAAAGTCTCGAAGTTAAAAAAACATCTCGAAGAAAGAAAACGTCACGAAGAAAAACGTATTGAAGTTGAAAAAAGTCTCAAATAAAAAAAGAGTCAAAAGGAAAAGAACGTCTCAAAGTTAAAAAAACGTAACAAAAAAAACGTCACGAAAAAAACATGTCGAAATTAAAAAGACGTCCCAAAGAAAAAACGTCTAGAAGCTAAAAAAAATGTCGCGAAGAACTTTATTTCTAGACTTCTTACCAGAAGCAATCGCACTGATAGTTTCACACTAGGCTCTGATGGATTACAATATTGAAATGGAAATATCTCTATAAGATCTGTAACATCTGAAAAGGCCGTTACCCCCAAAAACAATAACAACAAAGCCCCCAAAAAGAGAAAGAAAAACAACAAAACAACGCCAAGTCTGGAAGTCCCAAGAATCGAATCCTTTAATTGATTACAGAGCATAAAAAAAATAAAAGTACTTTTGCATACAACAAACTCAGCTACTGGGTAACTTCCGAATGTCTTAGCTGCTAACTGAGTATCAAATTTAATCAAAGCACTTTTGACTACAATAAACTCAGGTAGTTGTTAAATTCCTAGTGTTTTTAGTTGCTGGATTAATACCAAAAAAATTAATAAAGCACTTTTGACTACAGCAAACTCAACTAGCTTGTAAATTCTGAATGTTTTAGTTACCGATAGCATCTCAAAAAGTTTATTAAAAATACTTTTTTGGTACAATGAACTCAGCTACTTGGTAAATTCCGAGTCTTTTAATTGGTGACTAAGTATCAAAGAATTAAATAAAAACACTTCTACGTACAACAAACTCAGCTAGTAGGTAAATTCTGAATGTCTTAGCTGCTTACTGAGTATGAAAAAAAATTAATAAAAGTACTTTTGACTACAATGAACTCAGGGGACTGATTGAATTGAACTTATCAAGTATTTTACAATAGGCTGTATAGGTTGCATCAAGACGCTGGGTAACTGTAGGACAGGGAAAAGTCAAGACAGATATTCCAAGTAATTGAGAGGCAAATGTTTAAATGGCTGGGGCACGGGTAAATGGCAGGATTTTGCATGACTCTCTTATTGGACACATACTTGTCAGGTTAGTTTTTGGAAAGGCATGCCTGCCTAGAGTCTTAGGCATGCTGATCAAGACACCTCAAAAACAATAACAACAAAGCCCCCAAAAAGAGAAAGAAAAACAACAAAACAACGCCAAGTCTGGAAGTCCCAAGGATCGAATCCTTTAATTGATTACAGAGTATAAAAAAAATAAAAGTACTTTTGCATACAACAAACTCAGTTACTGGGTAACTTCCGAATGTCTTAGCTGCTAACTGAGTATCAAATTTAATCAAAGCACTTTTGACTACAATAAACTCAGGTAGTTGTTAAATTCCTAGTGTTTTTAGTTGCTGGATTAATACCAAAAAAATTAATAAAGCACTTTTGACTACAGCAAACTCAGCTAGCTTGTAAATTCTGAATGTTTTAGTTACCGATAGCATCTCAAAAATTTACTAGAAATACTTTTTCAGTACAATAAACTCAGCTACTTGGTAAACTCCGAGTCTTTTAATTGGTGACTAAGTATCAAAGAATTAAATAAAAACACTTCTACGTACAACAAACTCAGCTAGTAGGTAAATTCTGAATGTCTTAGCTGCTTACTGAGTATCAAAAAAATTAATAAAAGAACTTTTGACTACAATGAACTCAGGTAGCTGATAAATTTTGTAGTTTTTTTCAGTACCGTCGACAGTTTACCAACAGATGCAGTCAATGAACTCAATAATACCAATGACAAAACACATATTAAACCAGTGACCGAAACCATGTTAAAATTTGTGTATGACTCTGAAACGAATAAGTGCCATGTCAAGAGAAAACATGATGAATCATTTTATGGAACGGATTTACAACCTTCAATTTTTTATGATGATATTAACAAAGACGTAATATTTACAAGCTACGTTGCGTAACAATTTCCTCGCTTCATTTGCATGCAATAGATACTGAGAATTTTGTGACTCCTCCCCGCTATGAATTCTACGGGTGTTATGACTCCTCTCCGGAATGTATTTTATGGTTTTTATTATTCCTCTCCACAATGAATTCAGATGGTTTTGCGACTCCTCCCCCTAACCATAGGAAAAAAACAGCTGTGTAATTATTAGAGTCAATGAACTATTGCATAATATATTTCTGTGATCTTGTATGTTAGTTGCGTGATGATTTAACATTGTCACTTGGATTCGGTTGGGATCAATGAACTACTACCTTCACTATTACGAAACCAGTCTTTTTAACCTTCAGCCAAGGTATAAAAGTTTGACGAAGTACATCTCTACTTAAATATTACGTCAATAGTTTCCAAGATGATTAGAGTGTATGATATTGAATTTATTGGTTTGAAAAAATCATCTTGTTGTGTTATATTTGAATATACATCTTTTTTATTGTCTGTGGAACACGAAGAAATGACTGTTATCATTTCAAAGTACATTAAAATATGCTACAATATCATAAAAGCTTGTGCAGTACAACATTGCGCCATATGAATAGAATTGGATTCTATGACCGAGATATTACACTATATAATAAAAGTGATAAAGGACTGAGAACTGTTCAGGAAGAAGTCAGAGAAATATGCAATTTTTTGGAGTTGAAGCATTGTACGTAAAAGGTAATGTGCCTACAGATAAAGTTTTATTTCGAAAGTGTGACCCTAAATCCCACTTTTCAATTTAGATGAGTTTCAATGGGAGCATATCACCGTCCCAAAGACGAGGTTAGGTTCTTTGCACAGTGGATACCAAGGGACTTACCTGACCCTAACAAGTGCATACGACACGGTAAAAACTATTCTATATCATGGTATCCTCATTTGTGGATGTTTAACACTAAAATTTAAGTATTAAATTTATGTAAATATGAGTTTTTTTCAAAAAAATCTTTTTGAATATGTTTAAGTAATAAATATCTTTAAGCTTAACCCGTCTTTATTTTTTAGAATAGTTCTAATTCATAGGTAAAATCTTACTCTACATATATCCTCCACCAGGAGTCTGAGATAGGTGAACAGGATCTTTTTCTTCATAAGTCAAAAACGAGCGAATGGACTTTTTTTCAAAATTCAGAGACATATCAGTAGAAATTTTCATGGTTTTGTCTATATTTCAGGAAAAACCCACCGTTATGTCAGGGAAAGATTTAAGAGAGCTTGTTACCAGAATAAATCTCACTACTAGCTTCAAACTAAGCTATGATGGATTAAAATATTGAAATAAAAATATATTTTTACTGCGATTATAGCATCTGTAAAGGCTGTTATCATGATTTCACCTATTCTTCTGACTCTAATGCAGTCAACTTAGAATATATGGACAATGGGAAAAGTTAAGAAGAACCTTGAAGAGACGAAAAGAAAAATATTGAACGAAATAAAATCAACTAGAATGGACAAAAATTTTGTTTTAGATAGGTCAAGTAAGAAACTAGTGGAAGAAAGGCCCTTACCACCCCAAGAAAACTGAAAAGCACAACAAAGGTCTTGGAAAAGGAAGTATAGTAAACTAGAAAGGGATCACGAACAGACAAATAAAAGACCAAGAAAAACAGAATCCCTCTACGGGAACTCTTCAAATTCCTTAAGAAATTACAGAGAAGATTCATATAAAAGAAAAAGGGAAAAATTCAATATCATTCTGGTAGAGCTCCGGTTTATGAATTTATGCCAAATCTCTTACTGATGGCTCTTATAAGAACGCTATTGCTTCATATCTGCAATTTTTTTTCTGTTAATTTTGTCTTATATTTTCATTACAGCAGGGATTAGGAATAAAAAGAAATTGAAACAGAATTGTTTAATGGTCGGAGATGTAAGAACATGGATTTTCGGAGATAAAGTATAAAAATGTTCCTTTACATCACGTTGTTTTTCCCTTTAGTTGTTTGGGACACTCTTTTTTCACACAATTGAAATTTTTTTTTTCTTAACGACATTCCATTGATATTTCTGAAATAAGAAATAAAAGTGGTTTGTGTATGCTGGTCATAATTTTTTTTGTTAAGGTGAACAGAATATTGTTTGCTTGCTAATTCGCTGTTTATCAGCAGTATGAGAGTCAATTCAAAATGAATAAAGCGGAAAAAAACATATCTTGCGAAGTCTTGCTACTTTGGATTTTTTTCAAAGCCAGAAACACATAAGTGAATAACGGAATTTTCAAATATTTTAGTCTGTCACATTCCTACTGCAGCCATCTATTCATTTTCAGTCATAGATGACGACATGTTTTGACTATCTCAATTGTTTAGAGTTAGAGACATATTAAATGGGAATTTATCAGGATTCAGACCGGTAGGTAATTATTAACTGATTCATATTAGAATCTCTACGCATCATTAATGCAATAAAAAATCTTCCTTTACATCGTGTTGCTGTTTCCTTTATTTATTAGGAGAACTTTTTTAGACAATGTAGCGCATTTTTTCTTAGCGACATTCCATTTATGTTTTTTGAAATAAGAAACCAAAGTGGTATAGATAATTTCGGAGACCACACTGCCTTTCCATGACGATGAATAAAAGTTTAAATAGAGATAAAGTCCTTTTAATAAACAGTGTTTCACAAACAGTGATAGAAATTCACAAAAAAATACCAGATATTTCGGTAACATATGTAGTGACCGTCATCAGTAGTAAAACTGATGACGGTCACTGCATATGTGACCGTAACATCTGTTTTTTGGTGAATTTCTATCACTGTTTGTGAAACAGTGTCTATTAAAAGGATTTTAATCCTATTTGAAATTTTATTTATCAAAAGTGGTATGTGTTTAATGGTCATTATTTTTTATGTTAAAGATGAACAGAACTTTTTTTGTGTGCTACTTTGTTTGTAATCAGCAGTATGAGAGTCAATTCAAAATGAATAAAGCGGGAAAAAATCCAAAAATCTTGCCAAGTTTTGCTACTTTGGATTTTCTTTTTCAAAGCCCGAGACAAGTGATCATGAATAAAAGGATTTCCAAATATTTAATTCGGTCACAGTGAGAATCAATATGCAGTGAATCAATATGAATCAAATGAATGAATATGCAGTCGGTAACTAAAAAATTCAGAATTAACCAGCTAGGTGAGTTTGTTATAGTCAAAAGTACTTTATTAATATTTAGTACGTCAGCCAGCAACTAAAACACTCCGAATTTAAAAACTACCCGAGTTTATTGAGTTCAAAAGTGCTTTTATTACACTTTGATGCTCAGTCTGCTGTTAAGACATACGGAAATAACCTAGAAGCTGAGTTTTTTGTATGCAAAATTGCTGTTATTTATTTTTTTTATACTCAGTTATCAATTAAAGGACTCGATATTTGGGATTATCATGCTTGGGGTTGTTTTTTTTGCCCTTTTTGGGGTTTGTGTAATGTCTGAAGCTTATTATTTGAGGGTAATGGCCTTTACAGATGCTACATAGTCAGTAAAGATATTTCTATTTCAATATTGTCATCAATCATAGCTTAGTTTGAAACTATCAGTGCGGTTGCTTCTGGTAATAAGTCTAGTAATAAATTTCTTCGTGACATTCTTTTTAACTTTGAAACATTTTTTTCTTTGAGACGTCTTTTATAAATTCGAGACATTTTTTCTTCGTGGCATCTTTTCTTCGTGATATTGTTTTAACTTTGAGACGTTGGTTTTTCTTTGTGACTTTTTTTCTTTGGGACCTTTTTTCTTAACTTCGAGACGTTTTTTTCTTCGTGATGTTTTTTTTCTTCGAGATGTTTGTTAACTTCGAGACGTTTTTTTCTTTGTGACATTTTTTTTACTTCGAGACGTTGTTTTTTGTTTGTGACGTTTTTTAAACTTCAAGATGTTTTTTTTCTTTGTGACGTTTATTTTTCTTCCAAATGTTGTTTTTTAACTTTGAGACGTTTAAAATTCATGATCTTTTTTTAACTTCGAGACGTTTTTGTTTTAACTTTGAGACGTTTTTCATCTTAGTGACGTTTTTTCTTCGAGGCGTTGTTTTTTAACATCGAGACGTTTTTCTTTGGGACGTTTTTTAACTTCGAGGCACTGTTTGAACTTCGATACATTTTTCTTTGTGATGTTTTTTTTAAATGGGGGAGGGGCTATAGGGCCCATTAATATTCATTACGATACCGTGTCTATCCATTTCTTGTTCACAACCAGAAATAATGTTTTAAGGGAAAATGCACCCTGTTGTATTCATGAGACGTATTCTACTAATAATCATGTTAAGGCTTCGGTTCAAAAATAATCCGTGAATTTAATTCAAAAGTATAAGAATAACTAGTAGTGAGGGGAGTTTTTTAAATGAAAGATGATATACGACATACAATTATGTGCAATTTGGTAACTAAAGGGATTGTAAAGGTGTTTCTATAAAACAAAACTGTATGAAAAACAACCCCTACCACTAAGCATATGACAAAAATACAAATAAATGTCATAGCAAGTTCATGAAACCTAATGCTTAGAATATATTTCGAAGAACATTATAATATCATTTGCTTGTTGTTTCAGATGGCCGACGCATCGTTCTTTTATCGTAGGAAATCTGTGGCCTCACGTTCGATTACTCCACCTGATAAATAATTCATAAATTCAATGGGGATGGTCGGAAGTATTAACAGGATACTGCTCATTTAATTTAATTGTTAATTCGTAAGGTGATACGTGAGGATTTTTTTCAATATATTTCTAAGAACAATTTATTAGCATTTACTTGTTAGTTCAGTTGATTAGCATGTCATTCCTTCATTCTTAGGATTCCCTAGTTCAAATCCTACTCCAGTCAAATATTTCTGAAATTATCGGAAATGCTTAGCGAACATCTTAGATCATAACGCAATTTGTTTCACAATAGTATTAAAAAAGGAAAACCGCCATTACCGTGTTTGTTAAGATCTCATTGGTCTTCAAGTACACCATTAGAATTGCCTTGTCTGGGTTTGTTAAAAATTCATTGATCCTTAAGAGTGCCTCAGGGAATGGTCTTAATAGAGTTCATTGATTCTTCAGAGTGCCTTAATGGGTGGCCTTGGCAAGCGAGTGGATACTCACTCTCTTTGAAAGGTGTTATCCATATGAGACAATCTACTCTCGTTCTTTATCAATATTAAATAAAAAAAACAAGTTTTTTAAACTGAAAGTAAGGAGCGACATTAAAACTTAAAACGAACAGAAATTATTCCGTATATGAAAGGGGCTGTCCCCTCCTCAACGCCTCGCTCTTTACGCTAAAGTTTGACTCTGTCTCACAACTTTATTTTTTAAAACAATAAAAAGTTTGACTTTCTCACAACTCTATTTTTTAAAACAATAAAAAAACTTTAGCGTAAAGAGCGAGGCGTTGAGGAGGGGACAGCCCCTTTCATATACGGAATAATTTCTGTTCGTTTTAAGTTTTAATGTCGCTCCTTACTTTCAGTTTAAAAAACTTGTTTTTTTTATTTAATTTCTGATCGTTTTTTAGTTAATGCAGCTTTTATTTGCATAACAATTTACTTTTCTTTTGCTAAATGGATGTCTTTACAAATTAACTTACGTAACTAACTTCTATATTCGTATATTTTTCTTCTGGCAAAAAATACAAAGTTGCAGATTTTTGCAGATATGAGCTTGAAACCTATGTAATAGGGTTTTTCTGATACGCTGAATCTGACGGTGTGATTTTCATTAAAATTCTTTCACTTGTAGGGGATGTTTCCCCCCTCTTTAAAAAATCGAGTAAATTTTCTCAGGCTCGTAGCCTTTGATGAGTAATACTAAACTTAATAAAATTTATATATTTAGGATCAGCATTATAAACACATTCTTTTGATACATTTATTGACATCAAAATTTCGTTTTTAAAAGTTTCGATTACTATTGAGCCGTATCGCTTGTTTTTTTATTGTTTTTTTTTATTACGTATATGTTATTACTTATATGAAGGGGTTCTCCCCTTAGTCAATACCACGCTCTTTACGTTAAAAGTTAAAAAAAATTTTGATTCACAAACCCCTGAATCACAAAGGCCGTTTAATTAGAATAGATAGCTCTTTTGAAAGCACTAAAAAAAAAAACTGTAGCGTAAAGAGCGAGGTATTGACTTGGGGGAGAACCCCCTCACATACGTTATAATTTCTGTTCGTTTTAAGTTCTAATATTCCTTCTTACATTTCAGTTGAAAAAACTTGTTTTTTTTTATTTAACTTCTGATCGTTTCTTAAATAATGCTTGGAAATCCGGCGCCCCCTTCATAGAAATGTCCCTTACCCCAAAGAAACATCCTCCACGGAAATATTCTCCAGAGTAATCCCCTCCTCTAGCCCCCCCCCCCCCTCCAGAAAAAATCCTTCCTGAAAATGGTTGTATACTTCCCAATAACCAATAAATAATGCTGGCAAGTCCGGCGCCCCCTTCATGGCAATTTCCCTTCCCCCATGAAAACTTCCTTCATGGAAAGATCCTTCCATATAGCCCCCGACCCTCTCCTTCCCCCACCTACCAGAAAAAATCTCCTCTGAAAAAGTCTGTATACTTCCCAATAACCAATACTATATGTTAACATTGAGTAAAGTTCATAACTTTCAGCCCTCCCCCTGGGGACTTTGGGGGATCAAGTCATCCTAAAAGACATTTTTATCATATTTTCGACCATGCTGAACAAAATGGCTATCTCAAAATTTTGATCGGGTGACTTTGGGAAAAAAATGAGCGTGGGAGGGGGCCTAGTTGCCCTCCATTTTTTTTGGTCACTTAAAAAGGGCACTAGAACTTTTAATTTCCGTTCCAATGAGCCCTCCCACGATATTCTAGGACCACTGGGTCGATACGATCACCCCTGGGGAAAAAAAAAAAAAAAAAAAACAACAAACAAATAAACACGCATCCGTGATCTTTCTTCTGGCAAAAAATGGAAAATTCCACATTTTTGTAGATAGGAGCTTGAAACCTCTACAGTAGGGTTCTCTGATACGCTGAATATGATGGTGTGATTTTCATTAAGGTTCTATAACTTTTAGGGGGTCTTTCCCCCTTTTTTCGAAAATCAGCCAAATTTTCTCAGGCGCGTAACTTTTGATGGGTAGCACTAAACTTGATGAAAGTTATATATTTGAAATCAGCATTGAAATCTGATTCTTTTGATATATCTATTGGTATCAAAAAACCCGTTTTCTAGAGTTTCGGTTACCATTGAGCCGGGTCGCTCCTTACTTACAGTTCGTTACCACGAACTGTTTGATTCACGAACAATTAATATAACAAAAGAACAGTGTAGCAATTGTTTTTATTCTGTTGCTACAATACATCCAAAATAAAAGGGCCTATTTAGTCATGTTTGAGTGAAAAAATAGAATTATAACTTCAAATATTTTGAAAGGCTGTTGATAAATAAAACACTTTTCATTACCAACTGAATATGTCTGTTTCACTTTAAAAGGCTTCCAGTTAAGCAATAAAACAAACTTCAACATAAAAACGGAGGGGCTGGGGGTAACGGTTTCCCACATATACATGATACTTTCTGTTCGTTTTGTTTTAGCGTAACTGTTTACTTTTATTTGAAAATAAAATTGATTTTTAATTAAATTTTAAAAACAGCATAAGATTATAATAGAAAATAAACTTGTGCCGTTTAAAAAAAAGGACATAAAAGGTTCAAGATCAGGTCACCCAAGAAAATAAAAAGGAAAGAACTGTTTTATGCAGACTGTACTTGTTAATTTTTTTTTATTTCAGAAAGTGTTACCCTAAAACAAAGTATTCCAAGCTGGATGACAATTATTTCACCCTTTTGAAATATTGTTAAGGGGCAGAATTTGAGCTTTTTTTTACTAGAAGGACGGCAAAAGCCTCAAACTTTCATCCTGTGATATTGGGGGAAAGACTGAAATAAACCGCTATTTTCGGAAACAATTTGCTGTTTTTTTTACACCTTATCAAGTTTCAAGCAGGGGTGGAGTCTTGGCTCTCTCCTTTAAATGAATCCTGGCGTTAATTCTTCCTTACAGGTAATTTATTTTTTTAAATTTACAGCTTGGAGTTAACAAAGTACTTTGAAGTTTGCGTCTTTAAAACATAAAAATCGGAGTTCAGTTTGTATCGTGAATGATTCATTTAACAGATACTTAAACGTTATCATATGTTGGGGCCCCTTCAAGATACCAGTACATTCTAAAGGCTGTGGAAGGTTAATAACCTTTACCAAGGCATTATACGGACGAGTTAGGTCTGCCAATTCATATAACTCAAATTGATATGCACAAAAAGTAATTAGAAATGTATTACTGTTGTGCTGCTTGACACGGTTCAGAGTGCTTCATGGAGTTAACAAAGTACTTTGAAGTTGACATCTTTAAAACATAAAAATCGGAGTTCAGTCTGTATCGTGAATGATATCATTTAACAGATACTTAAACTTTATCATATGTTGGGGCCCCTTCGAGCTACCAGTACATTCTAAAGGCTATGGAAGGTTAAAGACCTTTACCAAGGCATTATACGGACGATTCAGGTCTGCCAATTCATATAACTCAAATTGATATGGACAAAAAGCAATTGGAAATGTATTACTGCTGTGCAGGTTTACACGGTTCATAGTGCTTCATGATTTTCTGCTTGAAACACTTTTTTGTATCATTAAACGGCTGAATGATTCTTTTTTTAGTCTCCCGGAGATAATTAAGGAGAGCAAATAATATTTTCACAATATATGAATTTTTGTAGCCTAATATACTTTCAAAAAAAAATATGCTCCCAGAAATCATTTGGAAAATGTTTTTCCAGGTGGCCGCGAATTTAGGGTTTCACATTAGTAATACTAGAGACAAAATATTCCATAAAATTGAGCACGTGGCAGATGCAGGGACTTTACAAACAGCTACTTTTAACTGGGATATGTGCCTTATAAAAACAGTACCCATTAAGTACATTGGTTTTGGGTAAATTTTAAATAGCTTACCTTGATGATATATTGGTATTAGTCTAAGACCTAGCCCCTCAAAACGTTTTTCGTTTAGTTTAACAAGCATATTCGTTAATTAAAATATCTTTTTTTCTCACTTTCAAGATTCTATTTTTGCTACAATTGCTTAGCTTTTTGTGGAAATCAAAAGAGGAAACAAGTTGTACATAATTTTAAAAGCGACCTCCTTATCCGAGTAGTAAGTCAAACACGAGTAATTCTGTCTACCTTGTTACTTCAATATCTCACTTACTGACAGATGTGCCCTTACCTTGTAACTGAATAAATTTTTTCTGGAGTACGTGACCTTAGAATTCTGGATTTCCTATGGACAGCTAATGTGGCTAATGGATCACTCGTTAGAATCTGGAAAAGTTGTCTTTGTTACAATATATTTAGGAAATATCTGCGTTGGTTTTTGAAAAAAGGATGGTTTTTCTATTTTATGTCTGAATCTTTTTTTCCGGGCTCATGTTTTTTTTTATAAACGTTTTTTCAGGGTAATCAAATTTCATGATATATGTGACTTAAATTTAATTTTGAACAAAATTAAGTATGCAAGTGATGAATCTGCTCAAGGCTGCATTAATTTCCAGGTAAAATTGTACAAATATTATTGTTCAACAGTAAAAAAGTGAGTAAATAAAAACAGGAAAAAAAGCAAATCATGTCTGGAAAAAAAATACTATAGGACCAAATAGTGTCATCTCATGAAAATTTATGGGGGGTCAAAATTTAGTTTTCAAAATAAAGGGGACGTCAAATTTGTCGTTTTTTAAATTTTCAATTTTTTAATTTTAAAAGCCATTTTTCAATGAAAATTACCCATAACAAATATTTTTCAAAATCTAGGAGGGGAGAAAAGGGGCAAATTTTTGCCCCTTCCCTCCCTGACTGACTCCACTGGTACCAGGCCACATTAGGGACCCTTAAAAGATCATATATTATAATCCATAGGGACATCTGTATGGTTGGATTAAGACCTTGCGGGGTACCTTGGCTGGTGAACTTTGAGGTTTCTTCACTATATTCTATCTAACTAATAATAAGCAGGATCTCTTATCTATAATATAAAATTTAGATTATTACAAAATTCCAAATTTACTCTATGTCATTTCTAATTGTAAATCTGGAACAAAGACCAAATTTTGGCTACTTTTTCATAAGATCTTCATATTTCTCTTTTTTCTTACTAATGAAAGAATTTTTTTCAAAAATGAGAAAATTTCTGGTAGTCTTCAATTTTGATCATTTAGAAAATAAAATCTTATCGTAGTGGCAAAAAAAAAAACAACTAAGAACTAGTCCCTCGAGCTTGGGGGCCGCTAAGCTGGGGAATCATGCTTCCCTTGTCTCTTTGCCAAAATGTTTTGTTAGAATAAGAAATGATTTGTTTTTTGTGAGGCATTTAATTTCGTATCCTAACACTCTGTGTTAGGATAAAAAATACTACAAATAAGTTTATAACTATATTAAATTTTAAACCCTCTTAGGAGGGTTGTATTAAATGAGATAATGATTTTATTTACCCTGGAACACTTAGCATTCCAGGGTAAAATATAAATCAATATCTCTATGTTATTATAGAAACCCTCCTAAGAGGGTTTAAATAAAATTTAATATATGAATATAAATGATATAAATAATTTACATTCACCACTCTTTTATTATTCTAATAAAAGAGCGGTGAATGCAATATACAGAACGGTATATATTTATAATAATAAAATACATACACATAAGCTAACTCCTAAATAAGATCCCTCTTGGACATGTTGGGCTATGCCCACATGTCCAAGGGGGGGGGGGATCTTACTCGTAGTTAGCTTATGTGTATTACATTATTATGTGTGTATGCCGTTCTTACTATCACTGTTACTATTATCTTTCTTGAACAAACGTTGAATGGAGATATAGCATATTAGTTGTGGGGGAACTAAATCATTATTTATCGAATATTTAAGGTTCTTAGGGGTGGGTTAGTTCCCAAATTTCCTTTACGTTTTATTTTACTCTTTTCTAAATCACTAGTACAGCTAACTAAGTACTCAAATAAAATTTCATTGACTCTTTATTTTAATTTTGGTATTACCACTTAACTCTATTCAAAATTCTATCGTGGCCAATTTTTATTTGATGTTCATTCCCAGGCATTAAACCACACCTGAGTAATTCCTATATTAATTAAGTAATCAATAAGAATTCAACAAAATTCGCCCTTTTTCCAACCTCTTAGCTAGTCCAAATCTGGTAGTAAAATCTCTTTTGTAATCTAGGGTCAATTTTTGTCGTTAAATAAGACATTTTTGTGGTGGGTCCACTTAATAATGGCGGTCAGGAAATGGGTTTCAGCCGCTTGCTGGGCATACTGCTTTCATACATCTTATACCGCGGTTTCAGGGCGGGCATTTTATATAGTTTAATTTCTTTATTTTCATGTATTAGCAGCAAACACTATTTATAATCTTCTCCTTTCAATTGCTCAGGCGTGCTTTTATATCTTCTTAGATTAAGCTAGGTAGATCATTATTTTTATGACTGCGGTGAAAGTTTGATTCTAGCTGGGTTGTTTATTTTTTCTTCGGGTCATATGCGAGATACCAATTAAGTTCGGCGGTGCAGTGATTGACATTATCATCTATTTCTTAGGTATAGCGATTGAGAAAATAGGGGGATCATCCTGTGCCAGCATCCGCGGTCATACAGGAGCCTAAAGTAAACATTCTAGGTGAATAGGAGAGTTTTGGCACAAGAGAGTTTTATATCAACAAGGGTGAAATTTGTACTCAAGTTAAATTTCTTGGTTAAAGCATCTTTTAGGTAGTTAAACGACTAGGATTAGATACCCTATTAGTCTATTCTTTAATTGGGGTGTTCCATTTGAGCGCTTTCCCATTTGAGCGCCACGGAATTTTGTTCCATTTGAGCGCCATGGAATTTTGTTCCCATTTGAGCGCCACGGAGTACCATTTGAGCGCCAAACCCAAAATTGTGATTTTGCGGTGGATGAAGCGTGGAACGAAATCACCCAAAAATCGTGCCAAAAACGGATAATTCAAATTAATATATTGGTAAAAATACAAACAAAAACTGCTAATATCACACATCCGGCGAAATGTTATGTGCGACACCCAAGAGAAGCTCGTCTGCTGTTCGAGTTCCAGCCCTGTACTCCGTCGACAGCTTTTCGAGTCGTTCGTTCAGCCTTGCATACTTCTTGTTCGTCCGATGGATGACATGACCCTGGAGTAGCTGTGTCCTTGCAGAATCGACGACTGCTTGTTCTTCCTTCAGGAAAGAGATAAACTGCCACAAGTTCGGGTGGTAGCGACCGACTCTTCGGTTAAACCGCATGTGCCATGATTCGAGGTCGTTGTTTGTCCTTCGCTGGATGCCGTAGACTGACCAGAAATGAGGAGGACATTGGTCGAACCACTGACGGCTGAAGTAAGTGACAAACGGACGAGCCGAAGGCCAGGTACGAACGATGTGAGAAATGATTGGACCAGAATTGATTCTGACGATCGCTGGAGGTAGGAACGCCAGAGCCAGAAGCTTTCGAACGTAGAGGTTGAAGTCTGCATCGGTCATGTACAGCTCACGGACTGAGTGACGCCCCAAGTTTCTGATTACTGCTTGGCAAAAGTGGAAGTAACACCCACGGTGCTTGGCGGCCGGAAAAACTTGCTTCACGGATGTCAGCAGACCGGTCTCAAAATCAGAGACGACGGTCGTCGGGCGAAGTGTCACTCCTTTCATCGCAGCCTGTAGGATCAGCTCGCTGAAGACGTCGTTGTAAAGCTGCGCAGACTTGCTCTCCATGAGCACGAAGACAGCGGGAAGTTGCTTGTCGCCGAAGAAAACGTGAACGGTGAACAACTGGCCGAATGGGGAAGGAGCTGAGTCGAAGGTGCCGTCCATATACCATTCCGGGCTTCGTTCAAGCAGACTTAACGACTCGTCGGTTGCAAAGCAAATCGCAGCGTTATTTTGAAGCTGAAAGAGGAGGAATCTCTGGTTTGCAGACGTCTCACTGAAAGCCTGGGGCAAGGGCGTCGGTACGGATATAGTATCAGCGGGCAGTGGTGGTATCAGCTTGTTTCGTGATCTGTACATGGACGACTTCACGTGCTTATAGGGTAACTGAGGCAAAGCACTCAGCCACTGGCAGCAGCACTTGCGACCTGGCCGTCGTAGATAGCGGGAATCGGACGAGTAGTACGGGCTGACTCGCTTCGAAGGTCTGACCGGAATTTGTACTGCTGGGTCTGCAGAGGATCAGCGCTGTGGTCGTGCGTACCACTGAAACTGGTGAGCCGTCGCTGGAATCAGTGTGTAACCGCCCGAGACATCCCTTCTTCATGCATCTCCAGCTCTTCTTTCTTCCTCCAGAAATCGGCTTATCGAATCTGTAGACGAAACCGTCGTGTTCTAGCAGTTGTTTATTCTTGGAGCTCTTCATTGTCAAACTGACTTATTAATACTAACCAGAAATATTGTTCCTGGCATCATTAAATACTTGTTATAAGAGGGTAAAAAAATATGCTCCCACACTAAATCCTATTGCATTTTGTGGGTAAACGGTTGTGCAATCGCTTACGCAATTAGGTCACCTGACCTAATTATCTGGCGCTCAAATGGGACACAACTGAACTAATTAAAATACGGCGCGCAAATAGGAAATTCCATTTGCGCGCCATGGCGCTCAAATGGGAAAGCGCTCAAATGGGATACCCTATTAGTCTATCCTTAATTAACCTGGGTAGTAATATTAAAACCTAAAGAATTTGGCGGTTTCTAAACTTACTAGAGGAACCTGTCCCGTAAACGACAATCCACGAAAAAATCAACCCAAACTTGTTACCCAGCTTATATACCGTCGTTTAGGGGATTAAACAAATAGATCTTCTCAAGAGCTTAGGCTAATAAATCAGATCAAGGTGTAGCTTATGTTTGGGTGAGGATGGGTTACAATGAAAATTCATACGGAATCTTTGTATTATTGTCAAAGTAGAAGGTGGATTTAGAAGTAAGACTTAACACACTGAAGAAAGCCCTGAGAAATGTACACATCGCCCGTCGCTCTCTTGTCCGAAGAGATAAGTCGTAACAAAGTAGGTGTACCGGAAGGTTCATCTTGAAAGAGGGGAGGGAGTTTGAATAAACATCTTACTTAAACTAAGAAGATACTTTAGAGTACTCCCTAAACCTTCATTTATTTAGCTATTTAAAAACAATATCATACAAGTAAAAGAATTGAAACTAATCTACAAATGAGTACTGAAAAGGAAAATTCCACTAATTCTAAGGAAGTTAGTTTTTGTACCTTTTGTATTAGGGTTTATTAATTTTGACCGGTATCGTCGAATCCCGAAATAGGGTGATCTACTTTAATTAAAAATGACTGTTTCATAAGTCTGTTAAAAATTAGAGTCGTTGTAAAAAATATTTCGTACCTTCATATCTGGTTGGCAGAATATCTTTTAGGGTACTCCGTAGGGAAAATTTTCTAGGGGATGAGCTCTAGAAAAAGTTGTATTAAAGAACCATTAGTGAGCAAATAGGCTTAAAAGTTGCCGGGGTGTAATAACTATTTTCACTAAAATAGCAATTTGAAACTAATCAACATAAACTAGCCGGTGCCTATTATTAAAATTTAGCATTCAGAATGATAAAATTAGTAGAATTATAAAAAGATAGTAGAATATATTCTAGAAAAGACTGGAAGGAATTCGGCAAATCTATCACCAAGGAATGGTGATAGATATTTTGACACTTAAGCGATGGCCATTTGCTATTGAATATTTGGACTTACTCTGTCAAGTCGCCCTTTTAGCCTAAAACTCTAAGAAGACTTAAAAAATCCAACGATAAGCTTCTGAAAATGAAAATAATTCTAATGGATACTTCATGAAAATTTCATCTGGGTGGTAAATAGAATAAAGCAGACAATATTGCAGAACATGAAATGTCAAGGGGCTTCCATTCTGAGATCCAGTAGCATTTAACTGTTTTGCAGAAGCTCGAAAAATTTGTCATCGTCATGTACAATATGTCCGCATCAGAATGACTAGTTTTAGCATGGTTTAATACTAAATACTACTGCTTATAACAACGCATTCAAATCACCTTAGGCCAACACAGCTGTCCACGCTCCTCCTCCACCCTAAGCTATTTCAAAGCTTCACTATTTACTCCCTTCAGTGAAGTTTCAGTTTCCTTTAAATCTTTTCTTATAGCTACTTTCCACCCCATTCGGAGACGACCTGCTTTTCATATCCAGACGAATGGCCCAAAAGCACATTTTTTGGCAATCTATTCACCTTTTATTCGCGAAACATGGGCGAATTCCTTTTAATCTTTTCTTTGATTATAGTCCTGGAAAATAGAATTGAGCGTACGATCAGTCAAAGGGTTATCAAAACCTTTTCTTAGAAAATTCTTCTGGAAAATGTCTAGCATATCTTTCTCAAGCTTTAGAACTACCCCGGTTACCTTATTATGCATTGACTTTGTTCTAACACCTATCCATCGATTTTGGCTATTTTATAAGATGAGCCTACAAAGGTGGATACAATGCTAAATTGTGTTATGAAGGATCCTAGAATCCTTACATCGGCACAATACAGTAAAAAAATCAAACAAACAATGGCTTCATCATCATCTTTAGCTATGTACAAAATAGCCAATCGGCGTTGCCAACGCTGCACAATTGTACCGTTTTGGTACAATTTAAAGGTCTTAGTAGAATACGTTACATTTGAACATTTTTGTGTACAATCCAAATTTACCGGCACATTTTGGTTGTTTCGCTTGTATATATGCAGTACAATTTCCATATGTAACTTTTCTTGAATATAATTTAACAGAAAACAAACAACATCAATTGCATTACGCAATGAGAAAATCTACAAGGAATGTAAGATTTAGGCAACATAGGCCTATTATATCACTATAGGAGGGTCTCTAGTAAATTGATTTTCTCTTAGAAATGATGCAAGTTAGTATTTAATGGTGCAAATCAATATTGTAAATATGTTTTTTAGTCGTTTTCACACTCTTATAATGTTCCTTCTGGAAAGGCTTGCCCTTAAATTTTAGAAAATTTTTTTAATGCATTGAAAAGTTGACTTGACATAAAAAGGTGAGAAGTGCTTTCTGGTTTTATTGCGCGTCACAATGTCGCTATTTACATCATGGATGAACTAATAAAAATTCTAAAGACCTGCTTTTCTGACTCTAATATTGGAAAGAACCTATATATATATTATATATATATATATATATATATATATAATATATATATATATAATATATATTATATATATATATATATATATATATATATATATATATAATATATATATATATAATATATATATATATATATATATATATATATATATATATATATATATATATATATATATATACGGCTATATTTTTCGCAGCCCAAAACAGGCTAGTAAGATTTTAGGATTGCAAAAGTTTATGGAATGAAAGAACATCGAATGTTTTAGACATATAGCAACTCGATGGTTGTCAAGACAATCCATTGTAGCTCGATATTTGGGGTAATGGAATTACTTGACTTTATTCTTCCGTGCGGAAATTCTTAAAGAAGCCAACAAGCCGAGGAAGGCCACTGCCATACTAAAAAATATGCTGTCACTGGGTTTCAAGGCTTACTTTGCATTCCGGGCGTACATTTTGCATGTATATCGAAAACCTAAACAAGTAATTTCAGGCAGAAGACACCCAAATTCATCTTGTCTATGATCGTTTTCTGAAGTGTACAAGACAATAGCATCCCACTTTTTGTTTCCACGTTACACCAAAGAAAGCGATTCCCGCCTGATAAACCCTCATAAACCCAGCTACTTCGTCGATGTCAAGAACGTGGATTGTGGGGGCCGATTGGAAGTAATTTTTACCAAAGAAAAGGCATCTCTATCTGATGCAGTTGAGTTTATAAAAAAGTGCTGGAAATTTTTGATCGTACTCTGTGATGAGATGAGAAAGCATTTTTTCAACTCCAGGTATCCATCGGTAAGAAACTTCGATTGGCTTCATCCAAGCTATGCTATGGTAGTAGACTGTAATCAGCCAAACTTGGCACCACTTCTGGCTCAGTTTCAAAATCACTGTATACTGTAGCGTCTTCTTTTTCCAAATAAGATACACTTTCATACCACGCGTACTTGCTCTGAGCAACTACGTCTCACAACCTTAGTTTAGTTGCTAGTGGTGGGACAAAAACAGGTTTTTCCATAGGCTTCTCGTGAAGCTCATCATCAGGCTTTTCGAGCCTTCCCCGGGTGGTTGTGTATATATATAGTTTATTTTGTAATTATTTGTAAATAAAAAAATAAAAAAGAATTGATGTGTACATCGGAATCGTGCGTGCACGAAGGCGAAGTATGAATCTTGTGTGGTTTTAAATGTGTTTCACTTTTTTTTAACGAGAGTATAGCCTTTGTCGATACTGTATTATATTCTCTCTACTGTGTTCAAAATTTACTGAGTGACAATGACCTGGAAGATATCGTCCAAGAGTGAAAGAGATTACCCTTTTGCTCTGAGCTTGGCACTTTGATTGATTCAGATCCAGCCGTGTTTTGGATTCGGGTTTACAGGCTAAAAGATTTTAATGGGTCAAAGCGTTTTCCTCTTCTCGGGTGTTTCACTTTAAGCCTTCTTGTTATCCAACAATCTTCCGTGGCTGCAGAGTGAACTTTCTCAGCTGTCAATCTGAACAAAACCAGCATTAGAAATCGTCTCGGTTTCACCACCTTGAATGAGCTTCTCATTGCAAAACGGGTCGTCTCAAAGAATTGGAAACCACCCTTGAAAATGGTCTGTATAGTGGAAAAACCGTGGAAAGGAATATGAAAAAGCTGGGCTACAAGAAGAAACAGCAGAAAAAATTAACAACTACAACAAATGTTCCTTTTTTTTAATGTTCCAGTTTTATTACCTTTGCACAATTTAACCTGATTTCTTTTGCAATATAATCGAAATACTTATGTTAAATTAATTTAGTTCTGATACGTAGAATCGACCAAAACCTTATGTAAGACGACCAGTGAATTATGTGGTCAACGCGTAACTCGCCAATGGGTAGCCTAGTCAGTAAACCCATGGGAATCTATGGTGTTAGCCACTTTCGTGGCGTGATTGCTGATGTGTTTTGATTTAGCTTCTGGCGCTCGTTAATCGTCCTATAGGTGGATTATAAGTTCTTGATACTATGTTATTGGCCTCTTATTTTATCCATTATTCGCCTTAATACCCACAATTTCGAAAGAAAGGATTAACCCCAACAATCGGCTTCGAGAACGGCTTTCAGATAACTTTACTGAAACCTTCTTCTAAAATGCTTTTAGCGGTTTGGGACTGCTATTTTGTTAAGCTGAGAAAGTCTATAGAAGCATTCTTCATATTTGAAGCTATGAGGTTGCTACTGGCTTGGGTTTATTTTTACTGCTCTTATCCTAGAATGTTTTCACATTTTTCAGGGAAATCAGTTAAACATAACTGCCGGCGAGCGTCGCAAAGTGACGCGAGCGGCAAATTTGTAACCTACTGTTCAGATGGTACAAATTAATCTCTTGTGGTACAACTTTGGTCGGAAAACTGGTACAGTTTATCTCAAAGCGTTGGCAACGCTGGAGTCAATTCACTAAGATATAGGTTTTTTTTTAATGATGTCACAAAAAAAGGTATTTTTCAAAATAATAGTGGAGCAAACTTGTTTCGATTCTTCCAATAAAAATATTAAAGGAGGAATTTTTTCCTGGCTTGCACAATCATGAGTATATTATATCTCCTTTCCCTTTTCGTATAACCCTGTATTTGGGTTTAAATTATGGGGTATTCAGCTATTTTTGGAAGGGGGTTGCTCTTCACCTAAGCATAGCATTTCTCAATCCTTACGATCATTTGAAAGATAAATATGATTGCTGGAAAATAAACGATTAACCACATAAGCCGTTGGTTTGATTCGAACAATTCATCGATAGCCCTCCCCCCTCCCTTCAACGCTAGCAATTGTAGCTCTGAACGAAAAAAAAGAAGAAATCTATTGTAATCTAACCTGTCTTTTTTTCTTTTTTGTATTTTCAGAATGAACAAGACTTCTTGCTTCGTCACTAGCTTCTTTCCACTTTATCAATGCAGCCATACTTCATTGAGTCACACCAATTTCCCACCTTGCCTACTGAATATTTCTGGCTAGAACAAATAGGAAATATAGAGTTCATAGAAGTATGTGTGGACTAATTCGTTCGTTCAGATCCTGTCAAGAAGCTTTGATTATATGCGTCACGACAAATTGCTTCTTTTTCTTACGGTCAAGTGGATTTTCAAATTGGTTCCATGAAGGTTTACGAGTTAAAAGTAAAGTTTAATGAACGCTTTAAAGTTTCGACTTATTTTTACTTCCTTGAGCCCGCATCAAGAAAACCAAGATCATGAACCATTACTTCTCTGCTACTTTACTCCCTTCCCTATTTAATGTCAATATTTGGTCAGCTCCTAAAAGCTCTTTAGAATTGCATTCTTACTCTAGAAATTAGTTCTTGCTTAACTGGGTTGTCTTATATCAGGCTGTATCAAGGGAAGAAGGGTTCTAGGTTTGAACCTGGATGCTCCTACTAAAGAAAAATTTGAGTAAGACACAGGCTCTATGTTTGTCTGTCCCTCTTGAAGGAAAGTAATTAGCCCACATACTACCAAAAGAAAACGTGCCAGATGAAAGTGTTGTTAATCACCCATGAAATTTAGGTTCAGATGTGACCAAAATTTTTAGACAAAAACAGAGGTAGCAAATCAGTCTGGAAGCTTTATAAGGCCCTATATCAAACCTTACATCTCTGGAGACACGCTGTCAAAGAATAATTTCTACACATTAGCGTAAAAACAGTTTGTATCTCTCATATATTTTACACCCGGCTACTTGCATGGAAGAAATAGTTTTATAAGCCTTGTAGGGAGATCTTTCAATCGAAAAGTCGTATTACCATTTTTAAAGGCTAACATTCATTAGAGGCAGCCATCTCCCCCCCCCCTCGTGCCTTCATTACCGCCAGGTACTCTCATATTCTCTCACGGCCTAAGATAGAAAAATAATTTTTTTTTAAACAACGTTTTTCAACTGAAAGTAAGGAGCAACATTAAAACTTAAAATGAACAAAAATTACTTGCGTATATAAAGGGCTTTCCTCCTCCTCAATACCTCGCTCTATATGCTAAGGTTTAGCTTTTTGTCACAATTATTTAAGAATGACTCCTGAAACACAATCGAATTTGAATTCGAGGAAGAGTTGTCATTTGAAGCTAATTTGGGAATGATAGCTTTTGTTTCGATTATGTTTAGATTTCCGTATTCATAAACAGAAAAACAATTTTTACAAAATACTAACGCTGCACCTACGAAAAAGATTGCAGTTTGCTAACGAAGAGTCTAATCAGAATAATAAGCTTTTTCAAAATTTCTATAAAAAATTAGCGTAAAGATCAAGACATTGAGGGGGGCAACGCCCCTCATGTGCGTACATTTTTTTGTTCATTTTAAATTTTAATGCTGCTACCTACTTCCAGTAGGAAAAACTTGTTTTTTTTTCCATTTAATTTCTGGTTTTCAAATAATGCCGGGAAACCCGGCTCCTCCTCCATGGTGAATTATCTTCCCCCACAAAAAATCCTGTATGGAAAGATCCTAACACGTAATACACACCCCCACTCCCAACCAGAACCCTCGCACACACACATAAATGTCTGGATACTCCCCAATACAAATACTATATGTAAACAACGGGCAAAGTTCACAGCATGCAGCCCTTCCCCGGGGACTCTGAGGGGGTTAATTTATTATCAAATATACAGTTATTAAATCTTTTGACTATGTTGAACAAAATGCCTATCTCAAACTTTTGGTCAGCCGACTTTGCGGAAAAAGGGCGTGGCATGGGGGCTAGTTGCCCTCCAATAGTCTTAGTCACTTAAAAAGGGCACTAGAACTTTTTATTTGTTATCAAATGAGCCGTCTCCCGATCTTCTAGCATCACTGGTTCGATACTATCACCCCTGGAGAAAACAAACAAAAAGAAACAAATAAACACACATCCGTGATCTTTCTTCTAACAAAAATGCAAAATCCCCCCTTTTTCAGAAATCGGGCAAATTTTCTTTGGCTTGCAACTTTTGATGGGTAACATTAAACTTGGTGTATCTTATATATTTTGAACAATCGTTGAAATTTGATTCTTTTGAAGTATCTATTTTTATCATGACCCTGTTTTTTAGAGTTTCGGTTACCATTGAGCCGCATCCTTTCTTGCTTACAGTTTGTTACTAGGAACTATTTGATTTTCAGATTTTCAGAAAATTTAGAATTTACCGTTTGGACGGCTGGAGACTGAATTACTGGATCGCATAGGTTATCCCCATCCATCCTGAGTTTTAACTTAAAAGTCTTTTGGGTAACTGATGCCTGAAGAATAATATTTTAGGGTAAAACTTTTTGACTTTACTAAGAATGGAGACCGTTGCAATAAGTTTTATTATTCATTAAATACACATACAATTTAACATGTTATTATTCCCCCAAAGGCTCATTGGCCTGTAAAGAAGGGGGATTACCAATCACCTACTTACTCAGAGAAGAAAAACAAAAGAAAATTTAAAATGATCACAAACTCACAGACAGAAGAGCAAAAAGGAGAAGAAAAGAAAATATAAATAAAATAAAAACTATAGAAAACAAAACTAAATAGAATAATTAGACTGAATCACCTACTTACTCAGAGAAGAAAAACAAAGAAAACTTAAAATGATCACAAACTCACAGACAGAAGAGCAAAAAGGAGAAGAAAAGAAAATATAAATAAAATAAAAACTATAGAAAACAAAACTAAATAGAATAATTAGACTGAATCACCTACTTACTCAGAGAAGAAAAACAAAAGAAAATTTAAAATGATCACAAACTCACAGACAGAAGAGCAAAAAGGAGAAGAAAAGAAAATATAAATAAAATAAAAACTATAGAAAACAAAACTAAATAGAATAATTAGACTGAATCACCTACTTACTCAGAGAAGAAAAACAAAAGAAAACTTAAAATGATCACAAACTCACAGACAGAAGAGCAAAAAGGAGAAGAAAAGAAAATATAAATAAAATAAAAACTATAGAAAACAAAACTAAATAGAATAATTAGACTGAATCACCTACTTACTCAGAGAAGAAAAACAAAAGAAAATTTAAAATGATCACAAACTCACAGACAGAAGAGCAAAAAGGAGAAGAAAAGAAAATATAAATAAAATAAAAACTATAGAAAACAAAACTAAATAGAATAATTAGACTGAATCACCTACTTACTCAGAGAAGAAAAACAAAAGAAAACTTAAAATGATCACAAACTCACAGACAGAAGAGCAAAAAGGAGAAGAAAAGAAAATATAAATAAAATAAAAACTATAGAAAACAAAACTAAATAGAATAATTAGACTGAATCACCTACTTACTCAGAGAAGAAAAACAAAAGAAAACTTAAAATGATCACAAACTCACAGACAGAAGAGCAAAAAGGAGAAGAAAAGAAAATATAAATAAAATAAAAACTATAGAAAACAAAACTAAATAGAATAATTAGACTGAATCACCTACTTACTCAGAGAAGAAAAACAAAAGAAAATTTTAAATGATCACAAACTCACAGACAGAAGAGCAAAAAGGAGAAGAAAAGAAAATATAAATAAAATAAAAACTATAGAAAACAAAACTAAATAGAATAATTAGACTGAATTAATTAAGTAGAATAAATAGACTCCAAAAAATAATAAAAAAAATAAATACATAGATAAAAATAACTTCTAAGAAGCCAAAGAATTGTTAAATTTTTTTTAAACAAACCGAATGAGTGGCACCCTCGAGCTGATTCAGGCAACTTATTCCAAACAACATGACTCGCCATCATAGGATTAAAATCTGACCTTGTACAAGGAGTAATTGGAACTTGAACATGATTTTTCATATTGCGAACATTATAATTATTTTGATAAGAGGTAAAAGATAGCGGAGCACTTGGGGCCGGGAGAACAATCTTTTGAAATTAGTTTTACTTTGAATTTTTGAACAATCAATTTGAATTTTTGAAATTAGTTTTACGTTTTACTTTGAACAATCTTTTGAATTTTTGAACCTGTAAAAATTAGTTTTACTCAAGCATTAAGAGTAGGAACTGTCTAGTAATGCAGATAAGGCAATTTAGCGTTATGAGCAGGGGTTGAGTGCGTGGCAGTCTATTCAGTTTACTAAAACTGTACTGAACGTAGAAACTCGAAGGGAATCAAGGAAGATACAAGAAATCACATTTTTTTTTCCCCACATAGAATTAGAAAACCATGCTGGAAGTCAAAACGAGTGGATATTAGTTTACAAGTGGTTGAAACTGAAAATAGATAAAAAAGAAACTGATCATGATAGGGACCCGTCCCTACCCTTCAACCCACCAATCATACTACAAAACCGTTACTTATGTTTCACTGAAAACAAGAAATTTTGTTTTTAATAGCTGTTCAAGACATAGAGTTAATGGAAAATATTTTAAAATACGTCAAAAGTAAATCATTAATCTAACCTATATAGCCACTTGATGTCTGCTTCAACTGGCAACCAGTTATATTAGACAGCCAGCTGAGGTTAAACAATTATTAAAAGCTTCTTGTTTGGTTGGACTTTTTGACTTTAAACACAATCCTTATTTTGATTGAACTCAAGCATTTATTACTTATAAAAATTTATATTTCATTATAAATATAAGTAACTTAATTGTTTTCTTTTCTGAATGAATTATCTTTAAAAGCAGTTCCTTTGGAACTAGATTTGATATCTCTATAATTAGATATAGATCCCTCTTACTCTACATGTGTTATTATTTCCAAAGGTAAAGTAATCAAGTTAAATCAAAGACAAAAGAATGATTATTGTCCAATCCGTCTGTCTAAAAATTATGCTTTAATTCCATTGTTTATTTTTGTCACGGATCTTTGTCTAATTTTGAGTGAACAAACCTGAAAGCAAACGCAATTTCTGAAGGGACTGATAGCTCCGCCTTTTTAAAGTCTGATTGGTTCTTTCGTGAGAAATATTAGGCCAGTAAATAGAACGTAAAGTTTTTTTTAGTAATGACTTTATATAAAATGATATTTATTACAGTGACAATTATTATTATGACAATTTATTAAATTTACTTCTTATTCACAATGACATTTTTTACAAGTAAGATATCTGCTTCTCTGTGGTTAAACCTTGAAGAAGCTTCTTCGGCTTAGAAATTCCAATCGGGATTTTAGTTAGTAATTTAGTTTATTAGGCCTGACTGAAAGATAAATGAAAATTAATTTTTAAGACAGCTGACTTGAACCAATATTAACCTTTTCCAGAATATTTGTTCTTAGAAAATAGTAGTATAAAGTGTTGTATAGCTGTTCGACTGTGGCAGTTCAAGAAACGCTACATGACGTTATTTGTAAAAACCAAGCTTACCTTATATAAAACCTATTCCGAATCAAACTTTTAATATTACAGTATGATATCTGTTTTATTGCTCTGTCACCTTGGGATTAAGTTATTGGAGTTATTCATGGGATTAAGTAGCTCTTTCGCTATTTTTAATTTTTTTTCGTTGTGCGTACTTTATAATGTTTTACATATTTTTTTTCTTCTTTTTGCAACGAAGACGGCTGATCAGAGATCATGATTGAAATATTTGCATTATTTCAGGGTTTTCACCTACTGAAATTTTTTGTCGTTTATTTGTTTTACAGAAAATCATCATTTGATGCCGAAATTTTTTATATCTAATTTTGACATACAAAATAGGATATGCTGTGGTACAAAGCGGAAAGAAAGCAGAAGTTTCTTCTACAAGGAAATGCTACATGAAAGAATTCTATCGAGAACTAGTGTAGCAATTCAGTCAAGTAGCCTTTTAGCAGTTGGCTATCGGGTACGGGTAGCCAGTCCCTTTGTCGCAGGAGTCGCTAGTTGTTCTGGAGCCCCAACATCTCAACATTGGAAATGCAAAATTTGAGAGCACTATTCATTGTAACTCCGTAGAATAATGGCCTATCTTCTACGACCAAAATATACCAGTCTCTGTTAGAACTATTGGATTATATACAAACACCGAAATATCTGTCCCAACGGTTAGATCCGTATGCCAAAGCGACATAGCGACAAAAATGTCTTCAGCTGCAACTTTTGCATCCTTAAATAAAGTAGTTTAACATTTATTTTCATTCGGGGGTGTGTGATGATTGGAAAATACACATTGCTTGATCTTCACGTTAATTTTTTCTTTTAATTCAGCCAAAAGAAAATATTATTAGTTATAAAAAGTTGAATAAACACAGAATTTGTAAGATTTTTTTTTTTTTTTACTGATTATAGCAAACCAATTTTGACGCATGTAAAAACAAAAAATCAAGCAAGGTTTAATAAGCTAAGAAAAAATATTACTTTAGAGCTTAAAATGAATATGTGTCCTATATAAGGGAAGCGCCACTATCAAATTAGGAAGGAACGCTAGTGATTTAGTTTGGTGTGGGATCGGAAGTTAAGCCCGTAGTCTCAGTTGAGAGAACAGAAAGATCTGTTCCAAATTTCTGCTCAACGTCACTGGAACTTTTTGCTCGAAGTGTAATTTATCATCAGGCAATCCAGAAGGGCTATAAATGTTCCCAGGCATTTTTGTAAAGGCTCCTGGTTTCTTATTCAGTGGTGGCAGAACCTCTATACTCCAATCGATCAATGTTTTAAAATTTGGATATAGATTTGTTAACACTTTTCATGAAAATCTCTAACAATCGAAATTTCTATACTTCATGGTATGTTGCGTAAGTAGTAAATCGGGTCTAAATTGAGTTCACTCTTTCCATTGTTAACCTGTTGGCTATATATGCTTAAGCAGAAGTGTCTCCGAAAACGTGTGTGGTCGTGTTGGTAAATAATTCTTTCACTCGATTGTCCTCTATCCTTTTGACTGCTCCTTCTACTGCCATTGCTTTGTCACTCGTGACCGTGCTGACCTCTATCTATTGTCGTGGCTGACAATGCACATTCATTTGTATTTTTTATACAAAGCATTGTTTTAAACGTCAAAAGAAGATATTTTGGTACAAGTAAAAGGTCTTGAGTTGAAAAATAAGTCGTCTTGAACAAATGCTATCAAAAGTCAGCATAAGGCTTTTACTTGTGACTTAGAAAGGAGTCAGAAAATGGGGAAACTTTTGGGGATTTCGGTATTAAACATAGGTATTTCTAGGGATATTCCATCAGCCTTTTAGGGATTTTAAAACATTTGAAGTGGAAAACTGCCTACGATGCCAGTCTTTCTCATGTTGGTAGAAATAAGTTGAATTAAATTTGGGATGAATTTTCGGCACAGTTTTGTCTAACCAGTCTAACCAGTTTAGTCTAGCGACTTGTGGGGGGGATCAAACTGAAAAATTCAGTGAAGTTTTGTTGGGGGCAAGGGAAATTTAATATTTTTATTGGAGGCAGGGGGTAAAAATTTTTCCCACTATTCGTAGTTGATAGTTTTATGTTTTTTCATACCAAAACGATTTTAAAGACTTGGAAGAATTTCAAGACTGTACGTTCTTTTTTTATGTCTGTCGTCTGAAAGGCTTCGCGGCTAGTTTTTATATGCTAGTCTGTATAAATAATTGTTTGAACAGCCAAGGAGGATCCAGAATTTGTTCGGGGGGGGGGTATTTTTATTTTTCGGGGTACAAAGAAAAACTTTAAAAATCGCGTCAAAACTTGGTTAATATGCGTTTTTGTTACTCTTTTACGAGTCGGACAAAAATTCCGAGGGGAGGGGCAAACACAGTAGCCTCCTTGCCCCCTGGATACGGTCTTGATTCAAGAATTTTGAAAAGTTATATTGCTTTGACATGGAAACAAAAGTAAAAATATAAAACCTACTGCCAAAAGTTAAATTAATAAGTTAATTGACAAGGGATTCATGGTTTGCTAAGTTTTGCAGATGTATGATGATGTGAAATCTCTTTTCTCTCTCTCTCTCTCTCTTCTGAATATGAATGATGTAGTTGTACTGAATTAGAAAGTAAGTCCAATTAATTCTTTATTTGCAAATCAATCGAGAGCAGTACGAGGGTTGTCCACTTCAAAAAATTTTGTGTACCATATGGTACGTGTCAAACGTGGCGTAGCTTTGCTAAACATGATCGAGGAGGCATAGCAACAGTCTTCCAAGCATGGTACAAAGTGAGTTGCATGAGTTGGAACAAGTGAATATATGAGATGTAGGCTTGCGACAGGTAGTGGAGAGCTGTCAACCCTTCTAAGCAGGATATTTGAAGACGCTTGATGCCATTCAATGCCAACCTACCATATCTTTTCTTATGCTTACCTATAATGAACTGTCCAAACAATTTGGCAAAAGAGGCCTCAAACATTTAAGCAGCTCCATCACCACAGAAGTTAACCTCACACAGCTCAATTTAACACAACTCAAAGATCCAAATAGGTCATACTACCCAACAACAGTCTAAGAATTGTAGACTTTGACAATTTTTTACATTTATTACTTTATTCGCATTGACATACTTTACGAGCAAGCTCTCTGTTTCTCTGTGGTTAAACCTTGAAGAAGCTTCTTCAACTAAAAAATTCAAATCGTGATTTTAGTCAGTAATTTTGTTTAATTAACTTTCTGATTCGGGGTCTTTCAAAGTCTTCAACTTACAGCATTCTTGATATTCACAAAGCTGATTGTACATGTATATGGCAGCAGTCGTTTTTGGGGAGCGTATATTAAGGGCGTTGGATTAGCCGAAATACAAAGAAAAAGACGATTTATTTCTCGAATTAGAAATCTAAAATTAAGTAAAACAATATTTGGGACAAAATTTTGACAAGTGATTGAATATGAAGCAGAGATTCGGAATGGAGAAGACGTTTAGCAGTTGGAGTCCCTCCTACTCCAGTATCATGAATGAGTGTTTGAAATGTCCCTCTAAGCAGGATATTTGAAGACGCTTGATGCCATTCAATGCCAACCTACCATATCTTTTCTTATGCTTATCTATAATGAAGTGTCCAAACAATTTGGCAAAAGAGGCCTCAAACATTTAAGCATCTCCATCACCACAGAAGTTAACCTCAGACAGCTCAATTTAATACAACTAAAAGATCCAAATAGGTCATATTACCCAACAATAGTCTAAGAATTGAAGACTTTGACAATTTTTTACATTTATTACTTTATTCGCATTGACATACTTTACGAGCAAGCTCTCTGTTTCTCTGTGGTTAAACCTTGAAGAAGCTTCTTCAACTAAAAAACTCAAATCGTGATTTTAGTTAGTAATTTTGTTTAATTAACTTTCTGATTCGGGGTCTTTCAAAGTCTTCAACTTACAGCATTCTTGATATTCACAAAGCTGCTTGTACATGTATATGACAGCAGTCGTTTTTGGGAGCGTATATTAAGGGCGTTGGATTAGCCGAAATACAAAGAAAAAGACGATTTATTTCTCGAATCAAAAATCTAAAATTAAGTAAAACAATATTTGGGACAAAATTTTCACAAGTGATTGAATATGAAGCAGAGATTCGGAATGGAGAAGCCATTTAGCAGTTGGAGTCCCTCCTGCTCCAGTATCATAAATGAGTGCTTGGAATGCACCAGACTCAAATTCTGCCCGTGGCTATCCCAGATTAAATTATTACTAGAAAGGGTTGGAACAGAATGCTCTATTTATGGAATGATGGTATTTGCCCTCGTGATTTACCTACAGATTTAGAAACCCAGGTGCGTTTTATTTTAGAGGGTTAAGAAATTCAGCATTGGCAGGGGCTGGTTGGCAATTCAGAAACACTGTAACATTACAATGTGGTAAAATCTAGTTTTGGAGAAAACATTTATTTTAAATTTAATTTCCTGTGCAGGGTTTTATGTCGATGAATGCAACTAAGGACAAATTGCCTGTCAATCCAAACAGAAACATTTTTGATAGAAAGAGTGTTATTTTATTAATGTTAGGAAGACTAAGTCACTAAGGCTAGGAATAAGTGAAGATGAAAAGGTGACGTTCGGTAATGAAAAGATTGATCAGGTGGGCAGCTTCACTTACCTTGGTAATATTATTAGTAAAAACGGTGGGAGCAGTGAAGATGTTAAATATAGAATAGCCAAGGCTCAGGGTTTTTTTTCACAGTTAAAAAAAATCTGGAAGAATAGGAAGATAAGTCTGCAAACCAAGATTAGAATATTATAAGCTACAGTGATGACAGTGGTCAAATATGGCTCTGAAGCATGGACGCTCCGAAAAACGGACGAAGATTTGCTAGATTTTTTCCGGAGAAATTGCTTAAGGATTGTTCTGGGTACCCGGCTGACTGACCGTATTTCAAACAAAAGGCTATACGAAAAATGTGGTTCAATACCGCTCTCTAGGGCTATAATAAAAGAAAGGTTGAGGTGGCTAGGGCACGTTGTGCGGATGAAGGATGACAGATTGCCGAAGATTGTTCTTTTCGGCCAACCATCTAGGGCTAAACGAAAAGCAGGTCGTTTTCGTCTGGGGTGGGAGGACGTCATAAAGAAAGATTTAAAGGAAATGGGAACTTCGTGGGCGGGTGTAAAAAGGGAGGCTTCGAAAATATTGGGGTGGAGGAGGAGCGTGCGTAGCTGTGTTGGCCTCAGGCGGCTTGGTGCTGCGGTGAGTTGTTAGTAGTAGTAGTAGTAGGAGTATATGCTTTTCTCCTTTATAAGGAGGATGATGATAATTTTGACTATTTTCTCGGAGAGGGCTCGATGCATTCTGATTTCAGGGGAAAATATTTACGTGGGATTAATCTGCAGATTCCTGACGTTTAATAATATTGTAACAACCGAACGACAATAACTAGACTCGGTGTATATATAGATAAATTATTAGGAAGAAGAAAAAATTCCTTTAAGTCACTTGTCTATAAAATAGGTATTGTTGCTTTTTTTCGGTTTTTGTGTGTTTTGTTGGCGATTTCCTTGTTTTTTATGTGTTTTTTGCGTATAAGACCCCGGGGCTTTTGAAATACACTAATCCATAATCTTTCTATATCATTTATAGGCTGTACAACGCAATTGATAAAATGGTAAGAAACCCAAATATTTCAGTCAGTCCAGGTCCTAGTCCTTCCCTCGACGGAAATACCAGTGTTATGGTCTTTCGACTATAGTATTTTATTTCCTTTTGAGACTTCCAGCTGCTCATCCATAGTGTCAAGATGTTAATTTAGTGTTAAGCTGACATTTGTAGGGGGAAAATCCATAAACAGTTACACAAGAAGCATTAGAGTAATAAGTAAGTATTAAGTTATACAAAAAGTATACAGTGAAACTGGCATATGTAGAGGTTTTTTAAAAAGCTATATGTAGGCATTCTAACAGGCATCCCTTTCTGTCTTAAAAATACGCCTTTGGTGTATTTTTAAGGCCTTGTGTAGCACATATACACTATTTATACAGCTAGTATAGCGCATTTTGTTTATTACTTGAAACCAAACATTTTTAACATCTCAACATTGACTCGGTACTCTGGCATTGGAAACCAATCAAGCGTCTGACATTTTCAGATGAAGAAGCAAATTTTTATGTTGATTATAACTGTGTGGTGATACTTCTCAGGATGGTCAATGTCATTTTGAATAGACAAGCATATATATTGAGGGCCCAGGTTAAACAAAAAGTAAAATAGAACGATTAAGGAAAACACTACTTCTGAAAAATAAATCATGATGAAGAAAAGTTAAACAAAACTTTCAAAAAGTCTCAGTTAAAAAAAAGTTAAATTAAGAACTTATTAGATATCGCAAATAAAAAAATAAATTACGTTTAAAAAAGAAAAAAAAATGTCGTATCCAAAACGAAAGGGTGGATCTCTCGGTTTCCTCACGATAAGATAAAAAGCAAAAAAGTAAGCTCTTCTAATGTAAAATTACTAGAACTTGCGATACATTGTTTGTTTGAGTCTGAGGATCTTACCAGTGTTGATTTTTATTTATTTGTTATCATGTTTTGTTGATCTTATCCGATGAAGCAAGTGATTGTAGAATGTTCCAACTGACGAAGATTCTTGTATTTAGTGCCACCATTCATTTACAATAGAGATCATATGGTAGCCGTTTCGGGCACTATTGTACTATGTTTGTCTATTTTTAAAATCTTTATTTTATTATACCTCTCCATAGGTTAATGATATCTTATATTATTCAATTGGTAAGTTCCTGTAGCATCAAGCCAACCACTAAGCTAAAAACAGTCATGTGATGTTGTACTGCAGGTAACTGTTTCTCAAGAGTACGAGTACAGTCAAGGTCAATTGTTTTTCAGATACACATAATAATCTATATGTTATTTCTTGATTTTATTCCTAAAACCTGAAGGCAAGTGAGTATATCTTATTGCAGAAATTGCAGCAAACAAATAAGTTTGATTAAAAATGGAAAACTTTATGCGTTACTGGAAAGAATATTTTGTTTTGTTTTATGGCTGGAAAAAACAGTTGAAACTTAGCGAATTTTTTTTAAGGATGGAGATAAAGAGATTTAGAATTTTATGTTTGTGGAAGGAGGCAACAGTGGCGGTAATTCACAGAATTGATGGGGGTATACTTTTTCATCTAGAGGTAGATTTTGACATTTTTAGAATGATCATACCAAAAAAAGGCCATTTTCCAATGAAAATATAAAAAAAAAATTAACTATGGGGAGGGGGGAAAAAACCTTAAAAGGAACAAATGTCTCAAGACCCAACACCCAATTGATGTCACTGAGAGGCATACTAGTTCTCTCCGGTCCTCGTAAAAGAGAATACGCAACTTTTTTTTTTTTTTTTTTTTTTTTATATACCAGTCGTCCGACAAGATCTGCTGCTAATTATATGATATACGCATTATATTTTCTTCTGAAATATCCTGGCACATCGAATACCACCAGTTTGGTGCAATCAGTTAAATGACTTTCATTTAACTAAAATTAATGGTATCAATTTACAAAACAATTATGAATTAACCTGCATTTAAATTTTGTTAACTTGGCCTTCACCTACAATTATTCTTTTATTTTTTATTTTATTGTGAACAATCTACTGTAAAATGAAGGGCAATAGTACAAAAACGTTTCTAGACACAAAGCTAACAGGAATAATGGAAGAAGGTTTTTAAGGGCAATTAAAAGCTTTATGCACCAGAAGATCAACATGAAATATAATAATAATCGTACCTTTAACGTTTATTTAAGATTTAGCTTTTGTTCATATTTGCTGATTTCAGTAAAGCAATCAATTAGGGGCTTGGCTATCATTCTATTCTTTTAAAAGGACAGTCTTTCTTCTAGCCTATCTTTTCTGTGCATTTGCAATGTTAACAAACAATAACTTTAACTTTACTTTTTTCGCATGCTGACCAATGGTCTGCGTAGCGCGGGTACCGATCTCCTGATTCCATGCCTTTGGTCGGGAGTGCCGTGCATGGTTGGGGGCAAATCATCCAGCGCTTCCCGTGTTCTCCCCCCAAATTTCTCCAGGTGCCCATTTAGAGCTGGCTTAACTCTGGCTGAGCTTACAGAGTCACACCATATATCCCGTCCAAAACGAAATAACCAGCGGCACCAGGACTCGAACCCCTGCTCTCAGGATTAGATAGGGATGTTTAATTATATGCATTACATTAATATAATGCATTAGATTAAAGCCTAGTATTTACTCTATTTTAGAGTAAAATAATGTATATTTTACTCTAATGCGTTACAAGGTACTTTCCCATTATATGGGCACTTCAAAAAGTCAAGTTTGGTTAATGCTAATAAAACAAAATAAAATAGGATGAATATATAATAGTTTATAAATAAATGTGGGCTATATATTTGTGCATTAGGGGGAGGGGGTAAAGCGTTGCATATATTAAATACGTAACCTAACCTAACCTAGGTACCTTTTTCTCCCCCTAAACCCCCCAAAAACAACAGTTTAAATATTGTAAATTCAATGAAAAACCACGCTCTTCGATCAATTTAGATAACAATTACCCGCTTTACGAGTCTCCATCACTTCATTCATTCGACTGTCTATAGCCGAGGTGCCCATATAATGGGAAAATACCCATTACAACAGTATACTAGAGGAGCGAAAAAAGAGAACAGAAAAAAGACGCACGAAAAATCATCAATAATACGACCAAATGTCCTCCACAACAGATGAAAAATAAATTGAAGAACTTAAACCACTGATCAAACACCGAGGAGATCAGTTTTCTGTCGCCGAACTTTTTTACTTTTTTCAGTTTCGGTTAAAGATGCACTTTCATTACTTGATGAGAGTGACCATAATGACTTATAAGACAGCGGAACTTCCAGGGCATTTACTCCAAGCGTGGGTGGGCGCATGCGCAAAAGAAGTTCCAATTAAAACGTCTCCTTGAGAGGTCTATTTTTGGTGGATATTATATAATGGAGGGTTAAGCAGAAAATCTGAAACTTTCCGATACCAGTCTTCAAATCTACCTTACAGTTCTTTAATTCTCTTGCAAATGTGAGAAGCTCAAATATGAGCTTCCATTTTCATTCTTTACAAAACACGCAATTAATTATCACAAAACCAAAAATTGTTAGCAGTATCATTTACATAGCTTAGACAGAAGCATCAGTTCATGAAAATGTAAGGGGGGCAAAGTTTTTTTCCGATTATTTTATAGGAAGATACGAAAATAAATACATATTTTATAATCTCAAAAGGGGGGCACTTTTTTTCAATGAAAGTGCAAAAAAATCTATTTTTCCAAATCTAGGTGAGATAGTCCCAAGTCCTCAAACCAGCGCATCTGATTACCAATATACAGTAAAATAACAAATTCTTAATGTAGTTAGACAAGGTCGTACGTCGAGGGGAGCCCACCAATAGTTCGGCTCAGGCTAGACATAAGTGAAGATAAAAGGGTGACGTTCGGTAACGAAAAGATTGATCAGGTGGGCAGCTTCAATTACCTTGGCAGTATCAAACAGTTCGTGAGAACGAACTGTAAGTAAGGAGCGTCCCGGCTCAATAGTAACCAAAACTCCAAAAAAACGAAATTTTGATACCAATAGATACAACAAAGGAATCATATTTTTATGCTGAAGTCAAATATATAAGTTTCATCAAGTTTAGTCTTACCCATCAAAAGTTACGCGCCTGAGAAAATTTGCTTTATTTTTGAAAAAGGGGGAAACGCCCCAAAAAAGTCATAGAACCTTAATGAAAATCACACCATCTGATTCAGCGTATCAGAGACCCCAACTGTAGAGGTTTCAAGCCCCTATCTGTAAAAATAGGGAATTTTGTATTTTTTGTCAGAAGAAAGGTCACGGATGCGTGTTTTTTTTGTTTTTTTTTTTCAGGGGTGATCGTATCAACCAAGTGGTCTTAGAACATCGCGGGAGGGCTCATTCGAACAGAAATTAAAAGTTCTAATGGCCTTTTTAAATGACCCAAAAAATGGAGGGCAACTAAACCCCCCCTCCCACGCTCATTTTTTCTCCAAGTCACATGATCAAAATTTTGAGATAGCCCTTTTGTTTAGCATGGTCTAAAAATACAATAACTATGTCTTTGAGGATGACTTAATCCCCCCACAGTCCCCGGGGGAAGATCTGAAAGTAATAAACTTTGCCCGATGTTTACATAGAGTATTGTTTATTGCGAAGTATACAGAAGTTTTCCGGGGCGGGTGGTAGTTGGAGAGGGATGGGTCGTGGGTTAAGTGGGAGTATCTTTACATGAAGGAAGTTTTCATGGGGGAAGGGACATTGCTATGAAGGGGGCACCGGATTTCCCAGCATTATTTGAAAAAAACGATCAGAAATTAAATAAAAAAAAAAACAATTTTTTTTAACTGAAAGTAAGGAGCAACATCAAAACTTAAAACGAACAGAAATTATGACGTACATGATTGGGTTCGCCCCCTAGCCATTACCTCACTCTTTACGCTAAAGTTTTATTTTGTACTTTCATCAGAGCTATTTATTCTAATTAACGGCCTTTGTGATTAAGGCGATCATTATTAAAGAATTGGAACAAAATTTGAACTTTAGCGTAGAGAGCAAGGTATCGACTAGGGGGCAGACTCCCTAATATACGTAATAAAACATACGAATATACAAGTTCGTTGCGTAAGTTAGTTCGTAAGTTACGTCAGAACAAAATTTTGAGAAAGCCATTTAGCCAAAAAATAGTAAAATTAACATGCGAATTTCATTTTAATTATCCATGTACGGTGAGCCAAAATGAAAGCTGCATTAATTCAAGAACGTTCAGAAATTAAAAAAAAAACAATTTTTTTTTTAACTAAAAGTAAGAGCGACATTAAGACTTAAAACGAACAGAGATCGTCCTCGTCTGGGGTGGGAGGACATCATAAAGAAAGATTTAAAGGAAATGGGAACTTCCTGGGAGGGTGTAAAAAGGGAGACTTTGAATAGACTGGGATGGAGGTGGAGCGTGCGTAGCTGTGTTAACCTCAGGCGGCTTAGTGCTGCAGTGAGTTGTTAGTAGTAGTAGTAGTAGTAGTAGTATGTTTGATCCTTTTTTTAAATTGAACAAAGGATACCATAGACCCTATGCTAAGCAATTAGTGTCCACAATATGAATAGCATATGAGCGACTAATTTTGATTCATAATGCATTTATTTATTCACACAACATTAAGCAGAAAATAACATCTTATTTTAAAAGAAAGTATAATCGTCATTTCTTCATCATTCAGTTATGAAAACTAGCTATATTAGATAGTTCTGGAATCTAATTTCCTAGCATGTTGTCTCAAAGGCTCACTAAAGATTTTGGGTGCTTATATAATTAAAAACTATAAGCAAGAGAAACTATAAGTAAAAGTTTTTTCTTGGCGTTTTTAGTTAAAGTTCTTGCTCTGTCGTTCCTTACAATTTCTAACTAGAAATTTTCTAGGGAATTATGATTTAGAAGTTGGAATAATCATTCAAGTTTGTTTATTAAGTTTTTTACTGCTATATTTTACCACCGGAAACCGTTTGTAGTTTGAAATCATGCACATTTTGCTGCTTTTACACAGTTAAAGAAAAAAGAAGTTTTTTTTTTTAATAAAAGTAACAAGCGATATTTAAGCTAAAACCTAACCCAAATTATTATGTTTGAGAGGGGCAACAACTCTCTCCACAACCCCCATTCCCTTTTTAGGGTATATTTTAATTAGTACGTGAACGAATATAGTTGATTCCGTATATGAAGAGGGCTGTCCCTTACACCCTTCAACCCCCACTTTTTTGTCTAAACTTTGACTTTTTGCATACAATGCTTTCGGGAAGACTGGCCAAACAGAGCCAACCGGAATGATATAAAAGTGATTTTCATAATACTCAAGTATGGAAGAGCTTTTTTTCATGTATTTAATTTAAAAACCCAATATAATCATATATTTAAAAAAAAATGGCAAATGAAGAACTTCATATGCATTTAAGGAGATATGGGTCGTAGTGGGTGTCAAATTAAAAAAAAAGAACATGTGTGAGAAATCAGCAAAACATAAGCTAAAACATATGGCCCAAACAGCATCAGAGTTTTTAGCTTTTCTTTGAAGCTTAGTGTTGTTGGGAATCAATTGATTTTTGATACACAGAATTATCGATTTTCCTCTGACGTGCTTTCTATCAAGTGCCTAGCGTCGCTAGTTGTGAAATTCAGTGCATTCAGTAATAGTTATAGAATGTGCAGCACAGAGCGGGAGTGAGTGGGAAGAGCCGTATAGGTACAGGCCGGCCTATAGGCCTTAAACTACAGGGGTCAGGCACAGTGGTGGATCCAGAGGGGGCAAGGGGCGCGCGCTCCCCTAGCATAGTGTAAAGTAGTGTAATTTACTTAATCGACTCAAGTTTGCGTTAATTAAACTTGCACCTAACGCAAGTTTATCGGATCAACCTGTTTTGCTCCCCCCCCCCCATTTTCTTTTTTCGGATCAACCTATTTTGCGCCCCCCTCCCAAAAAAAAAATCCTGGATCTGCCCCTGGTCAGGTAGCTAAGTATCCGCACTTCTCACAACCACTTCTCATCATTAGAATTAGGTAATCTTAGAAGGAAACGCAGTTATTAGCTGATTGGACAATATTTTCAGATTGGAAAATATTTTTGTGGACTCAAAGAGGTGAATGGACTAATTAGGTAGTCCATATACCCTTACACAAATTTTGGAACTGAAAATGGATGCTGAATGAGTGTTTTGAAGTTAAAGTTGTCAAGAATTGTGCGTGGTTTTTGTCTGTGCCCATTTGTTTTTCTTTTCATTTTCTTATACTCCTCTTTAGTGCATTTTTGTTGTGTACAGAGGGTAACAATAAATTATTATCATTATTATTGTAAATGTTTGGATTTTTACCGATAAAAAGTGTTGTCAAATTTAGACTAATTAATTATGCTTATGTATTTTAACGGTTCAGTATGACAACACTAATGAAAATGTAATACTGGCCAAAAAAACTTCATAATTTAAAAAAAAGGACAAATCTTAGAAAATCCCGATTTTCAGGTTTAAGAACATGTGGGATTTTTGCAAGGTGGTAAAAACAATCTTAAAGAAGATGGGATGGAGGAATTTTTTTCATCAGTCTATTGAAGCCACATGTTTTAACGCTGCAACAAGCTTGTAGCAGAAGCAGTAGTACCTGCAATATTAGCACACTAATATGTTATTACTACTACTACTAACAACTCACTGCAGTATCAAGTCACCTCCCTCTTTACACCCTCCCAGGAAGTTCCCATTTCTCTCAAATCTTAATTAACAAAAATCTCCCACCTCAACCGGGGACGACCTGGTTTTTTGTTTGGCCCTAGACAATTGGCCGACAAGGATAATCTTTGGCAATCTGTCATCCTTCATCCGCAAAAGGCGTCCTAGACATCTCAACCTTCCCCTCATTATAGCCCAAGAAAGCGGGATTCAACCTTTCCAGGAACAGTTGAATACTAAACTTGAGAGTTTAAAATTTGATAATGTGGAAGATGGTTGGAATAATTTTAGAAAAATAATTTGTGAAGTTGCTGAAGGTGTATTAGGGAAGAAAGCTAGAACTGCAGCTAAGAATATTAGTGAAAAAGCTTTATGTTTAATAGAAAGGAGAAAGGACTTGTACAAGAATTATCTGAGTGATAGATCGCATGAAAACAAAAGAAATGTAAGGAAAGTGGAGAAAGCATTGAAATATGAACTAAGGAGGTGTGAAGTGGAGGCCATGGATAAAATTGCCGAGGATTTAGAAGATGCAGCTAGACGGCATAATAGTAAAATATTGTACTGGCACGTTAACAAATTGAGAGGTAGTAGTCAATCCGGACTTGTCCCAGTTAAAGATAGGAATGGGGTGGCAATTAGCGATAAGGAAAAAGCTAAAGCGAGATGGGCCGAACATTTTGAGAACTTGCTTAACCGAGATAGAGTTGCAGGAAAAAATATAGAGGAAAATGAAAAAGTTTGTGATACCTTGGATGTGAAGGAAGATTTGTTTTGTGAGGAGGAATTAGCAACAGTACTAAAAGGATTAAAGAATAATAAAGCTCCAGGTGCTGATAGGGTAGTAAATGAGTTTCTTAAATATGGTGGCTCTGAGGTTAGAAATAAGTTATTGAAGATTATGAATATGATTTTTGAAAAAGGGGAAGTGCCTAACGATTTTAGGAAAACCTTAATTAAGCCACTTTATAAGAAAGGTGATAAAAGTGAGTGTGGTAATTATCGAGGCATTAGTCTGGTCTCTGTAGGTAGCAAATTGCTTAGTAATATGATACTTTTTAGACTGAGAGATGCTGTAGACAAAGTTTTAAGAGAAGAGCAGTGCGGTTTTAGAAAAGGTAGAGGATGTGTTGACCAAATTTTCACTCTTAGGTTAATAATTGAGAAGTGCCTAAGTTTTCAAACACCTTTGGTCCTCAGTTTTATAGATTATGAGCAAGCGTTCGATTCTGTTGATAGAGGAGCTTTAGTAAAGGTTTTATCCTTGTATGGTATACCAGACAAATACATTAAAGTAATTAGTGCTATGTACGAGAATAACACTGCTGCGGTTAAAGTAGGAAATGAGGTTAGCAGCTGGTTTTGTATTAAATCAGGAGTTAAGCAGGGTTGTGTTCTATCCCCCTTTATATGGATTATTTTGATGGACTTTGTTTTAAGGAGCACAGAAAAGGCAATGGGAGACCACGGAATCAAATGGGGAGGAAAAAGTCTCCTAGACTTGGATTATGCTGATGATTTAAGCATCCTAGATGAAAGTGTGAGCAAAATGAATGAAGTTTTAGAGGTTTTGCGAGTTCAGGGTGCTAGTATTGGTTTGAAAATTAATGTTAGGAAGACTAAGTCACTAAGGCTAGGAATAAGTGAAGATGAAAAGGTGACGTTGGGTAATGAAAATATTGATCAGGTGGGCAGCTTCACTTACCTTGGTAGTATTATTAGTAAAGATGGTGGGAGCAGTGAAGATGTTAAAAATAGAATAGCCAAGGCTCAGGGTGTTTTTTCACAGTTAAAAAAAGTCTGGAAGAATAGGAAGATAAGTCTGCAAACCAAGATTAGAATCTTAGAAGCTACAGTGATGACAGTGGTCAAATATGGCTCTGAAGCATGGACGCTTCGAAAAGCGGATGAAGATTTGCTAGATGTTTTCCAGAGAAATTGCTTAAGGATTATTCTGGGTACCCGGCTGACTGACCGTATTTCAAACAATAGGCTATACGAAAAATGTGGTTCAATACCGCTTTCTAGGTCTATAATGAAAGAAAGGTTGAGGTGGTTAGGGCATGTTGTGCGGATGAAGGATGACAGATTGCCAAAGATTGTTCTTTTCGGCCAACCATCTAGGGCTAAACGGAAAGCAGGTCGTCCCCGTCTGGGGTGGGAGGACGTCATAAAGAAAGATTTAAAGGAAATGGGAACTTCGTGGGCGGGTGTAAAAAGGGAGGCTTTGAATAGATTGGGGTGGAGGAGGAGCGTGCGTAGCTGTGTTGGCCTCAGGCGGCTTGGTGCTGCGATGAGTTGTTAGTAGTAGTAGTAGTAGTTCCGTACAGCCTACCATTTGAAATACGGTCAGCCAGACGGGTACCCAAAACAATCCTTAGGCACTGTCTCTGGAGAACATCTAACAAATCCTCTTCTGTCTTCCGGAGCACCCACGTTTCAGAACCATATTTGACCACTGTCATCACTGTAGCTTCCAATATTCTAATCTTGTTTCGCAGATTCATCTTCCTTTTCTTCCAAAAATTTTTCAACTGTGAAAAAAAACCTTGGCCTTGGCTATTCTACTTTTGGACATCTTCACTGCAGCCACCACTTGACTGAAAGCTTTTTGTAATTCAATATAAATAGCCAAATGGCTCCCACAAGTATTTTACTTACCGATGGTCTTTCAAAAAATTTGAACTAAAAATTTGACTGAAAAAGATTATAATTTAAATCCGGCTACATTGATATAAAATTACCAGTTAAGTCTTATGGAAGAATGGTCTTAGGAACTTAGGAGGAGGCACATCCGATTAGGTATTGACGGCTCTAATGTCCTTTTTAAGGGTTGAAAGCGATCAAAGAAAACTGGAATTGACGTATTCTTGTGAAATTTGGGCCAAATTGACGTTCCGCGGCACAAAATAGTAGAAGGCGATACTTCAATCTGGTGAGATCGATTTTGTTGCTTAAAAAGGACACTAGAGAATTTTGACTTTAAAATTGCATTAGCTCTTGTAAAATAATCAACCTTGCTGAATTTCGAGATCTTGTCAGTGAAGGACTCGAATTATAAATTACGTAATAGTTTTAGGGGAAAGGGTCCAGAGGCAGAACAAAAGAGGAGTGAACTGTACGTCCATCATTTTGTAGTGTGACAGGTAATTTTGATGACGAAACAGCAATTGCTACAAGTCCTCATTGTCTCACTTTGGCTAGGAATAAGTCCCAAAGAAAAGTTTATTTTTCCAGTTCATAGAGGTACATACAACAGTTCGTGGTACCGTGGTATGATTTGAAAAATTCGCAGAAATTAAATAAAAAAATTCAAATGAAAGTAAGGAGCTACATTAAAACCTTAAATGAACAGAAATTATTCCACATATGAGGGGGACAGCTCCTTCCTCAACCCTCACTCTTTGCGCTAAAGTTTGACTTTTTGTCACAATTCCTTAAGAAACGCTGCTCAAATACAAGGGCTGTTGAATTTTAATAAGAAGTGTTTTAAAGAAATTTAATACTTTTGAGTAAAGAGCGAGGGCTGAGGAATCGCTTTAAAAACTTGTTCCTTATATAACTTTGTTTGGAAATCCAAAGTCAGAGGATAGAAGGAAATTAGAAAGTGGAGCAAAAAGAAGCGAGAAAATGGACCTGAAACACGGGTGCTCTGGAAGACAGAAGAGGATGTGTTAGAAGTTCTCCAGAGAATTGCCTACGGATTGTTTTGGGTACCTGTCTGACTGAACGTATTTCAAACGGTAGGCTGTACGAAAAGTGTGGTTCAATGCCTCTTTCTTGGGCTATAGTGAGAGGAAGCTTGAGATGGCTAGGAAACCTTTTGCGGATGAAGGATGCCATATTGCCAAAGATTGTCCTTGTCAGCCAATCGTCTAGGGCCAAACAGAAAGAAGGTCGTTCCCGGTTGAGGTGGGAGAATTTTGTTGATTAAGATTTAAGGGAAATGGGAACTTCCTGGGAGGGTGTAAAAAGGGGGGCGACTTGATGCTGCAGTGAGTTGTTAGTAGTAGTAGTAATAACATATTAAAAGTGTAATGTGACGGTAGTGGTCCTGACGTGTCGATGTCCTGACGCCTTCCCGAAAAATCCCTTTGTTTAATACATCATATCAGAGAACCCTACTGTAGAGATTTCGAACTCCAATCTTGAAAATGTGGAATTTCGCTTTTTATTCAGAAGAGACACCGTCGACGCATGTTTATTTCTATTGTTTTTTCCCAGGGGTGATTATATCAAACCGAAGGTCCACGATAATTGGGAGGGAGCTCATTTAAACATAAATTTAAAGCTCTTTTTAAGTGACCATACAGATTGGGCCAGGGGAAAATCTTGCTTTCTGCCATTTTAGGGCACCAAGCACCGACTTTACCCCGAAGAGGACGAATTTGCAATCAATTTCAAATTCTGAGAAGCTAATTGATTTAAAAGTATCAATAACTGCATTTTAGGCTTTCCAGTTGCAAAAAAAATTCATGCTGCAGAGTGGCAGTACTGGATTTAACCAAGTTGATTCGCTTTATTTGTAATGAAATTAGGCTACGTCTAGTTATCTGTAATTGCGTATCAGCTATAATGAGAGGGGGTGAGTAATTGTTTAGGTAGGGGTAGATTCCTAAAACAGTACATTGTAATGGACAAACTGCTTAATCTTCGTGAGGTTTCAGATAAATTTTGAAATAGGTAGAGGGGGAGTAGGAATTAATTAAAATGTTTCTCTACACAGCTAAAATGTTACATTCCCATATCCACCAGCACAGACGTGGAAAAGGCAAAGCAGGTCATCATCAGCCCCGCCAGGAAATTTCTTTGGGGTGGCAAATGCTGCTAGGAACTTAGTTTTCAGTAATTTTAAATAGTAATATTTTTCTTTTTCTATTTATATGAAGTACTTTAATGTATTTAAACAAATGTGTGTAATGTACTTGTCGACAAAAAAATCCTATTGTAGAGGTTGTAATGGTTTCAGTTATGTAGAAGATCAAAAGCCTCACAGAATTTCAATCCATACAAACAATAATACTACTTTTCATCCAACCAAAATTCTTTAGTAGTAATATTAACAAGGACTTTTTACCAAAATTGCTCTTCATCGCCAATTTTTTAAGTATATTCAAATTTCATCCAAAATTGAAATTTCAAATTTAAAGGTAGGGCGGTACTAATCAATGTACAATTATTGATTTGCATATTTTAAAAGCAATAACCAGGGATTTAAGGGACAGGTACCTCAAATAATATCTCGGTTAGGCCTGGGTATGATTTGGAAAACAATCAGAAATTAAATAAAAGAGATTTTCAACTGAAAGTAAGGAATAGATTTGAAACCTATTTGAAAAAATTATTCTTTATATGAAGGAGAATGTCTCCTCCTTAGCTCTTTACTCTGTACTGTGAGGTTTGAACTTTTCCAAATTTTTAAAAAAAAATTTGCAATTGAAAAAAAAAATCAAAACACTAAATAACTTTTGTTTAATGAGCAAGGTGTTGAGAAGGGGGCAATCCCCTTACATACAGAGCAATTTATATTTATTTTAAGTTTTGAACTTGCTCCTTCCTTTTATTGAAAAACCTTTTCTATTCGTCTAATTACATTTAATGAAAATGTAAAGTTTGATGAATACAATACTTTGGTAACGTAGAAAAAAGAGCAATATTTCAATGATCTCTGTTTGGAGATTGATGGGTAATCAAACAGTTCGTGGTAAGGAACTGTAAGTAAGGAACGACCCGGCTCAGTAGTAACCGAAACCCTAAAAAACTGAATTTTGATACCAATAGATATATCAAAAAATTAGCTTATTATGCTGATTTCAAATATATAAGTTTCATTAAGTTTAGTTTACCTCCAAAAGCTACGAGCCTCAGAAAATTTGTTTGATTTTCGAAAAAAGGGGGGAAATACCCCTTGAAGTCTTAGAATTTTAATGAAAATCACACCGTCAGATTCAGCGCATCAAAGAATTCTACTGTAGAGGTTTCAAGCTCATATTTGCAAAATGTAGAATCTGGTAATTTTTGCAAGAAGAAAGATCTTGGATTCATGTTTATTTGTTTGTTTTTTCCCCAGGGGTGATTGTATCGACCCAGTGAGCCTAGAACATCGGGAGAGGGCTCATTCGAACGGAAATGAAAAGTTCTAGTGCCCTTTTTAAGTGACCAAAACCTTGGAGGGCAACTAGGCCCCCTCCCACCCCACTTTTTTCCGAAAATCATCCGATCAAAATTTTGAGATAGTATTTTTGTTTAGCATAGTTGAAAGGCCCAATAACTATGTCCTTGGAGATTAAATGACTCCCTATACCCCCTGTGGAAAGGTTTTTAAGTTATAAAATTTGCCCATTGTTTTATTTGGTATTGGGAAGTATGCATACATTTTTGGGGTGGGGAAGGGAGGACGAATTTTCTACTGGGAGGATTTTGCTTGGAGATAATATTCCCCGGAGAGGGAAGTTTCCGGGGGGTGAACTTTTCAGGGGAAATTTTACACTGGGTGAATTTGCAAAAACTCCTTTACGAATTTTCCTTATATGTCTTGCTTTCTCTTTACCGATTCAATTTTACGCGTAGAGATGTTAAGGGTAATTGTCCCGGGTAAATTTTCACCAGGATTGAATTATCCAGAGGATATTTCTGTGGGGAGAGGGATTTCTCCGTGGAGGTGGAGCCAGGTATCCTGGTGTTATTTAAAAAACGATCAGAAATTGAATTTAAAAAAGAAACAGTTTTTTCGACTGAAAGTAAGGAGCAACACCAAACCTTAAAACGAACAGAAATTATTGCGTATATAAGGGGGGTTGCCCCTTCCTCAGACCCTCGCTCTTGACGCTAAAGTTTAAATTTTGACCATATTCCTTAAAAAAAAAGACTCCTGAAACACAAGGGTTGTTTAATTAGAACAATAAGTAACTATTTTTTAAGTGCCTAAAAACTGTTGCGGGAAGAACGAGGTGTTGAGGAGGTGGGCAATCCCTTTTACAAACCTAATAATTTCTTTTCGTTTTAAATTTTAATGTTGCTCCTTACTTTCAGTTGAAAAAACTTGTATTGTTTTTATTTAAGGAAGCTTAGAGATAAATATTTTCAAAAGGCAAAGGAAATAGTACGTCAATTAAAGTAAATGTATATAAATTGAAAAAAAAGTAAGTAATTACGAAAAACACACAAAACAATAGCCTACTTAAAAAAAATAAGATATAAACTCCTAGCATTCAGTTCCGTTGAGCAATACCAAAGCGTTGGACGGATATTTTTTAATAATATCGACAGTTTTGAACTTGGTAATGAAACACCAAATAATTTAATGCCTTTAGACTCAGTGTTTATACAAAGTGAGGCATTATCGAATAGTTTGTTCAAAGTAAAACATTAAGACTAAGATTAAGAAAATCAAATAAAAATCTTAATGAAATATTTTTAATTGAGTTTTGAATACCAAAAACCAATATATTTGACACCTTTATACTTCATAACTGTAAAAAATTAAATCTTTTATCAAAGTGACAACTAGATAAATACAATCACTCCTAAAAGAAAATGATAACAAAACAAAAAACGTATCCGTTCATGGTAAAATACAGAAATTCCCAGAAATCCGCTTTGGGGAAACACTTCTGATCATAGTAGCTTTTAATATTAGCTCATGTGTACTCCTGCAATGCAAGCAAAAATTGACGGCATATTTCTACCGAAATTACCCCTTATTTCTATAATTACTAAAATTTCTACAATTATACGAACTTTCCTGTGTGTTAACAACTGCACTAATTACTAATAAACAAATAATATTCAGGATCACCATAAAAAGCTGATTTTTTTTATTGAATGTTATCAATAGTTAGGCTCTTTATCTTTCGTTATTGACAAGGATCGTTATTTACTTACCATTCATTACTATCAAGAATTCGATTTTTTTTACTCCACCAAATCATATGGAAAAATGTTTGTGGAAAACAGGAAAGGGATTACTTAGTCACAAATTCGAACTTATATTTTCCTTATTAAGTTTCAAACTCTATTGGCAGGCAGCCAACAATGGGACAACCCACATTTTTTCTAGGGTTTTCTCTATTCTGCTATCTTTCCTTTGGTTTCCTTATAATTACTTTATAGTCCCGAATTTCCAGGGGGCCATCCCCCCCCCATCTGGCACCCATGATTGCACCTACATCCTAACAAGCCCAATAACAGGTGACATTAATTGTTTTTCACGTTAGTTGCGTGACAACAGTAAAGATTTTAAACTTTCTTATTTTGACCAGGAATAATATTTAAGAAAGGGAGGTGGCCACAACATTTATTACCAGCATAAAGTTGAAGCACAATGCAGTCACTGGTGGATCCAGGGAGCCGGGGGATCCCGCCCTCCCCCCTCCCAAGGTTTTTTCTGGCACCCTCTTTCCCTGTTTTGTTTTTGTTTTTTTCACTATTTTTTTTAGAATAAATTTGTCAATTTGGTCAATTATTGGCACCTTTGTCACATTGGGCACCCCCCCCCCCCCGAGATTTTGCTTATTGGTGCCCTTTTCACATTGGGTTTCCTCCGAGATTTTGCTCTTTATCCACCCCGGAATGCAGTCAGAGGATGATTGCACCCCCTTCCCAACCAATAGAGATTAGAAATTTCAGTATACGATTTGAAAATCATATACTGAAGCCCCTTCCCACAAATCTCAACATTTTTACGACTTTTTAAAATATTTTTGTATAAAATAGATTTTTATATTTTTAACCCCCCCCCCCCCCAAAAAAAAAGTTATTGCGTACATATCTGTTATAGGTTGTCCCTAGAAGTACTACAAAACATTGCCGGAAAAAAATGGAGTCGGACTGGTTAATTGGCATTGTTTTTCAGGGGAAAGTGAGCCTCGTCTTTTATTTTGGTTAAAATCTTTTTGCAGAGATCCATACGGTTCATGCGTGGTGAATTTAGTATATGCCTATATAATTGGCAATGTCAGTAGCTTTCAAACAATCTCTTTATCTCTGAAAACAATCTCGTGACGTTCAACAACGGTACATGAAGGTAAATTTAAGCGAGTTTTCCTGAATTTTCGATCAGTATACTCCTAAGTTTCGAGTAGAAGCTTTTGGACTTTCTTTCTTCTTTCATCTATATATTTCTAATAAGTTGCCAAAGTACAATATAAAGTTTACCCTGGAATAGTTTTTTCTTGTTTTGCAAACTTTAAGAAAAACTAGCATTCGCAATTGTTATTACTACGAAAATCTAAAGTCTGAATAAGGGCCCCACTCTCCTTTTCCTTTTTAGGGATATATGTTACAGATTGAAATTCCATTTCAGTGAGTTTTACAACTAATTTTTCTCTTTTTCGTTAGAACCAAATTAACTGGAGTAAGGTACTGCAACCCATGGTCGATTAAAAGGTATACGTCTCTATATAATACTAATGGGAATTTGGAACGCAAAAACTGGGTTGACAGTCTGTCACTAATTGAAGAAAACAAACACGGAAAAATCGTACAAATAGTACCAGACAATAAATAAAGAAAATCACTGTCACAACTTGATTCAGCCTTTTCTATCAACCAACTAATGGTCAGTCTTTCAGGAAATTTCCACTTGAAAGCTTCAAATTTCCCTTTTTAATTAATTCAAACGTTGCTTTTTCCTAATTAAAAATTTGCATGTATACAATAAAACATCAAAAAAGTCAAACCCGATAGTAGGGTATATGTACGAGAATCACTATAAATTCACCATAGGATAAATTTGACAAGGGAAATGGATTAAACTGCTACCACTCGTGCTAAAGCACTAAGAGTAGTAAATGTACTTACAAAAACCCTTGATAACCGGGTCACAGGATTTGAATGGTAAGATTTCTATGGTTAATTTTGCAAGCTTTATTTATTGGCTAAAAATTAAAAGACGCTAACAAAGCCAAAATGGCTTAATAATCTCCAAAGATGTTTAAGTCAATGTTATATCATTTTTTAATAGTCTAACTTAATAATTAATAATGATAAATTCCAATGAATAGTCAATAATAAAAAAACAACTAAAAAATTAATTATAAGTAATTACCCTTATCTCTGTTGTCCAATTTATCTCTTACACTTTTCAATAGATATAATCTTTGATTTCGAGAGACCTCAAAACATCGAAGTTCAATCCTAAGTAATGGGAACAAAGCCAAACTTATTCAAATATATTGTTGAAAGCACTTAGTATCATAATTCAAAAATTTACTGATAATAGAAAAATAAACTCAGCAGCCATACCGCGCAAACTGAAGTAACCTTCATGGACGGATGCACCTTATTATCGTGTTCAAGTTGAGGTGTGATCAAATATTAGAGTAAAAATATGATAGCTAAGAAATTGCCACGTGACCATTCAGAAGATATGAGTCACCTTTCCTCTAGCAGAAAAAAGAAAACAAAGGTATTTCAAACTTCCAACGCCTAGTGACGTTCTCTAATGACCCTTTTTAGCTTATTTTAGCAAAAGGATAACCGTCCCGGGAGGGGAGAATTAACCTCTTATACTTTTCCCTCCTTCCCAGATTTCGAAAAGTATTTTTTTTTTATATTTTGCATAGAAAAGAAAAAAAAAATGTCCCCCAAACCTGTGTTTAGAAAGATGTGTGTTCCCCCCCCCCTTCGCATTTTCATTGGGACAAACCATGTTTTCAATGGTCAGTTGCTACCGTGGAATGACTAATCTGGTTTGGACTATTCCCTCTTAGTCTCTCGACAGACTTCCTGAAATGAGTTGATACTGATTGATGAAACGGTGTCTTCGGTGAAAATTTTAAAAACTGAAAACTCAATTGGTAACCAGAAAAAAAATAGGGCTCTCGCATTTGCAGGCTTCCTTAATGCTTTTTAGATCAGCCTCTTGTTTGGTATAATTTTTCAGGGAATAAGAGATTAAAAAGGCTATCGCAGCAGTTTGTGCCTTTAAACTTGAAATGACATCACCTCTTCTACAAGAGTAGGCAAGACTTGCTATTTTAAGAGTTGCTTCAGTCTAGAGTGTTATCACAAATTCTGGGTTTTTTTTTATATATTTGGGTCCTTTGCCTCTGTAATGACTCCAGGCTCTCTTGGTTTTACTTATTTAAAGGAGTCACGCCACCTTGGGCATATCAAACTCCAACTTAGGTTGAATTAGTCAAACATACTTGAATTGCTCTATCTTGAATTTGAATCAATCAAATTTAATTACCTTAGATGCAACGTATGGGGATTCAAATAAGAAAACTATAATAATTGTCTCAACTGTTTTATGTTAACGATTTTTATCATAAAATAAGTGCGGGTTTGTCATCTCCCAAAGCGGCTCGAACGATTAAAAGCTCATCCATTTGTGTTTTATAGAGAACCAGACAAATAGCTTAAATTGAAAGTTTAATTTAAATCCATTTCCTCGATATTTGCAAGTAATAGATTGAGAAGAAAAAGAGCATCGATGAAAATTACACATTAAGTTAATTATAAAAATAGCTCTTAGAAACACACTGACATCGACAATTTCGAGTAGTATTAAAATTTTTAACGTTATAGTCAAAGAAGGCAAACTAACATATTTTGTTTTATATAAAGCCAAAAAATCCTTTTGTTGTTTTTTGGGGAGAGGGGGAGGGCAACATCACTGTCTGTCGATAATCAATTGTTCCTTTAAGTTTGGTTTCATTATTCATTTGTCTTTGTCTAGAGTTTCATTTCTCCATTCAGTTTGTTTGTTTTCTGCACGGTTTCTCCTTGTTTTAAGTTTAACTCCTTACTCTTCAATTTCTGTTTTTTTTTTAATTCGCCTAAGTTTCGCATATATTAGTATTAATAATTTTGACAAATAAGGGGTAGCAATTGCAATTAATATTAATTGCTACTAATAGACAGTCGCCCTTTTCCTGGGTATAACAACACAACACGATTTACCACTTTAAAAAAGTGAGTTTACTAATGAGCCATGAGTGTCACATCAATTCTCCTTAATAACCAAAGAGAAAACGAGAGATTAATGGCCTATAGCCTACTTTATGTTAAAAAGTTTGCTTTAATTTCATAAGTCTATTTTTGTGACGTAGGCTATTTTAGTTTGCCAGTCAAATTTCTCCCTGAACGTAAATCAGAAACTGAAGCCAAATAACTTCCTTTTTAACTTGTTGCTGCTTTGTCAAATTCTTAGCAACTAAAAGAACTTAAAACCTGATTGGTTCTCTTGCATGAAATTTTAAGCCAATCAAAAGAACAAGAAATGTTTGAGTCAAAATACTATTATAAGTAAATTCTCTGTTTCTCTTTGTTTACACTCAGTGCATTTGAATAGTAGCCATTTTATTTCTTAACAAGTTCATTATCGTTCTCATAATACACCTCATTATAAAAATTATAGTTTCTTTTTAAATTGAGATGCCCTTCACAAAGTCGGATCATGTTCGTCTAATCTCAGTAATTTGACTTACAAAAAATCCAGTTTCCACAGAGACAGTCTCTAGATAAATTTATCAGATCTCATTAAAGACCCTAACTTAAAAACTTTCATTCACTGACGAATCGCATTATTTCAATTCCTTTACTTTCCATGGTAACTGATGCGTTTTCGGTTTGTTTTCCTTTTAGATAACGACTAATATATAAAAGCTTTCCATTATGAGAAAGGTCTTACAAAGTCTTAGTCTTACAATCAATAAATCATATGTAATATAATGGAAATGTTTTAAAATATTTTCCAGATTTATAAGTAGAACTTTTGACTGGAAAAAAATTGCTAATCTCAACTTCTAGATTTCATTTTTGACGCATTGTTGAACGTTCAAAGTCATCGTGTCACAGCATAAATATATCTACAGTAGTGACAATTCCTATACTCTCCGTTAAAGATTTTTGGCACACATCGGTCATGACCTGTCTTCACGATTCCACCTTCGCGCACGCGCAATGACAATTTTTTAGCGCATTACGACTCGCTTACGGGAAACCTGAACTGAAGCTATTGTTGTGACGCAAACAAATTTTCTGTTTCCGTGCGCTTTGAACTGTGCCATTTCTGAAAAAAAAACTTTTCGCTACTGTTATATATCTATACTGTGCATCGTTTCGACACGAAGTTTAAACTATAGGTTGAGTACTTGAGAATTGCTGCTTTTAGAAGTCATTATAAACGTAGTTATGGGAGCTGCATTTTAAATCAAGCTTGTTTCCATCTTTCACAAATATGGTTTCCGAAAATTCTGTACAGCATATTTTCAGTATTTGAGGTTTTACTGTATTTGTCACAGTGGTATGAGAGCTGTAAAATTTTAAAGCTCAAAACATAAAGGTGAAATGGAGCTGGTCTTGCTATCACGAGGGACCGTTCAAGATGGCCGTTTCAAAGTTTGCACCGTTTGATATCTTTTTTTATATTTTTAACCTAGTAGATTGTTTTCTTTTTAAATACTGATAATCAGTTTGATGGTTTCGATGAAAAGGCCAATTGAAAACCTGACTTTCACAGCTATCCTGACTCTTGAGCAAGTAAAATGCCCTCTATGTGCAGATAGCTCGTTAGTCACCCTTCCATCATTGAATGGCTGTCTTTTTTATCTAGTTTGATCCAGTTTCCTTGTAAAATTTCATTTATAGATGGCCAACACAGATTTATATTCTTATAGTCTGCTACTTTTTTGATTTGGCCCTTGGAACCCCGCGAGGGCCAAACTAGCTCGCTTAGGCAAATAATTACATTTCAGACACACATTATTTAACATTTCAAAACAGTTCGACTGGGTGAATAAAACTTTCAAAAATAAGCTTAGTTACCAACTTCTAAAAATTCCAGAAAAGTTCACTCCTGTAAAAGGTTGAAGAAGGTGGTAGCCAAAAAGCGAGTCACTATGAGGCAAAGGTGAACAATTACTTGCCAGAGATAGGTTAGTAAACATTTAGAGAAAGCAGTTGACCTAGATGAATGAAACTTTCAAAATTCATACCAAATACCAATTTTTAGTTTTTTTTAATTAATTAGTAGATGTTTAATTTTGTTTAATCTCTAAAAATTTCGCAAGCAGCTCTACTGCTTTCTAGAAAAAATATTTAAAAAAGTATCAAAAATGCGATTGTTTACCCTAACTATGTGTTGAAACTGACAAATACTTTATAAATATCTCCGGATTTATTAGCAAATCACCATGATTTCATCACCTTGAACTTTTTTCTCTGCATCCATGATAAAGCAAAAATAAAGAGACATTAACAATATTGTACAAGCTATCAGTTAATCTAACAACATTACTTTCGGTACTCATAAAGGGACAAAATAAAATGGGCGGAATAACCTAATTTAACCTGGACAAATCTAATACAAACAAACTACCAAGAGGAAAATATTAAATGTTAACAAAGTGAATCATGTTGTACACTAACATATTATCGTTGCAATTTTGCTGTATGTTGGTATTTCATTTTAATTAAAATAAAAAAAAAAAAAATCCGTTTTACCCTGTTTTACTAGCCTTTAAAACTTAAGGCAGTGAACTACTTAGCTCTAGAATCCTTACATCCCCTATCAATCATCGCAAAAATGGAAATCTTTGAATCGTTCTTATTCGAGATATGTCATTGAGATTTCTAGCCGTTTTTTATCGAATGCTTAAGATTTAGCAAGCCGAAAAAGTTGCCCGTCTGGACAAAAAAAAAAACAGCAGAAATTATCGAAAATACCCTTGCTTTGCACAAACACACGGCGGATTTACAGCCTATACATTTATCTCATGTCAAAATATAAAACCTATTCATGGTGATTTTGTCAGGATTGACGAGACAAGGAAAACTACTACTTAAGCCACGTTTGAGCTAGCATTTTAAAGTCAACAGACAGTCAACATTATACCGATATTTCGCTCTCTACCGTTTGATTTGTGTTTTTTATGTCGACTCACAACTGTACATCAAAGAGATTCCTGTGGTTGTAATTTTAAATATAATACTTTATCATTATTCAATGCTATTCGCTTAATTAGTTATTAGCTTCGTCTCTTAATTAATGATAATTGTTTAATTAATTATCAGCCTCTATTCAGTTACTTAGCTGATTTCAATGCTCCTTCAGATTCTGTAACACTCACAAAAAAACTTCTTTTGTTTTTAACAAGTGTCATCAATTCACCTTACATTTTGAATTTGCCGCTTGAATTTGAAATTTCTATGCCGACAAAGAAAACAACGGACCTTTTATTGTATGTCACGAAAAGACGACAAAATCTTGATTTGATGTCTACACTTTATAAATCGAACGCCCGTCGTGTCGACGAGAATCAAATAAAACAACATAATTCCATTTCGTGTCGATAGAGATACTAATTCAAACACCGCTTTAATTTGCTGTGTGAGATAAGTCAAAACGTCTCAACGCATGCAAAACGTACAACAACGCACAAATTCACGTCAGGTCGTGCCATAATTACAAAGCCTTGGACAGAATATTGCATTTAAGCACTAAGTTCCACCAAGAAACCTTGTTAGCAGAAGGTGTACAGGCACATAACGGTCGTGACCACATCAAATCAACACATGCCAAGTATGTCAAAGGGGGAAAAGCTAACTCTTTTTACGAAAACTGTTTATAATTAATAAACATAGATGATGCTTTCTTGAAAGTTTCTTCAGCAGTTTTGCTAGAGTTCCAAGATATATTATACTCAAAAGAAATACTTTCACCATAATAATTGACTTGATGAGCTTTGCTAAATTAAAATAAAGTTCGAGATATAGACCAGAGAGAATTTTATCGGCATCAGCTATTAAAGATATATTGCTTTTCACTGTTTTGTCTCGCTTGATCTACATACGAAAAAAACAGATAAACAGGGTGATAAAAAATAAAAACATTCGTTAGTGTTTTGGCTTTGTGGAGTTTATCACGAGTTGGTTGCAGTTTTATGATCTAATTAAAAGTGACAAAGCACTCCACATTACTCAGTTACAATGTCACAACCACAATAGCCAAACTCACAATTCCACAGTACTCAAACTATCAATATAAGACATGAACATAACAGCGAATACTTCACCACTCTCAGCCAAAAAATAGTCACAATGCAACTGTACTCATAATACTCAAATCAAACAACATCACAATAGTAAATGCTCCATTTCTTTCAATCAGGGGCTGCCTCGAAATAAAATACAACTACAACAATCTAACTCATAATTTCCACAATATCGAACGTGATGGCAATAGTAAATACCCCATATTTTTAGGTCAATGATCGTTTAAACTCACAAATCACTAAGTAAAACAAAATTTCCTTCAATAAGATCCCTTATTAAGTTAATTCAAACCAAATTGAGTACTTAATTGGAATTAATTCTGCAAGGATAGAGCTCAGTGTAAAAATAATTTCTTAAATTTTACTTGTAAGGATATTAGACGACAAATTGAAAATTTTCCTGCATAAAAAATAAATAAAAGCAAAACGAACCCCCTAAAATAGTGCTTCTTACCTTGCATATGGCCCAGGGCTTAAAAGCAACCATCGCTTAATATATCAATAGCAAAGTCCAATTGAATGAAGGGACGCAAGAAATTATAAAACACCATAAATACAGTTTTTATATTTACTAAAACAAAATTAAAAAAAGAACAGAGCAGTGATGGGGAACTTAGAAGGGGGACTTTCGATTGGACCATTTTAATAAAAAATGTTTTTGATAAGTACTAGTTCCAAGTAGAGTACAACCATCAAGCATTTTGCCATTTGAAACTTTGGAGATGACCTTGTAACTTCATAGACAGGTTTTTTACATTTTTTTTTTTTCGCAAACGCAATTTTATTGTGATTTATAAAGACATTTTAAAAAGCCCAACGCATGGAAAGAGGACTAGAGCATAGCCGCTTACACTTCTCATTCACTTAAAGCTTTTTTTTTCCTACTTCCCACTTATTCCCACTTTCACTAGGACCCTTATTCCCACTTTCGCTAGGCATTTTATGGACAAAACAAATGAATCAGCCAAAAAAAAGACAAATTTCTTATCCTTTGTTGACAGAACGTTTTTCTCGCGTTTTCATTGTATGATTAGCTTACCGTTATGTCCATCAAACGCAAAATTAAAACAAGACTATGGTCGTATTTACAAGCGTCGCTTAGGCCATATAATTGTTGAGTATTACAAGTAATTTTATAGTAAAAATTTTCCATCAACGATTTATGCAATCCTATGAGAAGTCTCTCAATAAAATCCATACGGTCAACTTAAGAGACAAACTTTTAAAAATCTTTATATTCCTGGAATGTTATTAACAATTGGTTCCAGCGCCTCTACCTTTAGTTGGGAGCATTAAATTAAATAATGTTATGATACAATATGGCCAGACATGTACTATTTATTTGGCGCTGCTTTAATTCAAAGCATGACGTTATAATTAATTATAATAAAGCTATTTGTAAAGAAACTATCTTACGATACATTCGACGGTTGACGATAACTTGTTCGTAATGAAGTTAGAGTTTCTGATTTTGTGTTCTTAAATATACCTTAATCTTTAGCCTTAACTACGAAACAGTTACATAAAAACTTTAATTTGGGCAGTCGAGTTTAGTTTGCCTGAATCTGTCCATTTCATCCCACGAATAGATGTCATTCAAGGATTTATAATAAACGTTAGAATCTCTTTTGCAATTAGTTTATACTTTTAAGCATTTTTACTCTAAACAACGGGGTTAAGGATGAGTGAACAACGTTTTTGATTACCGACAGATGATACTAATCGCATTTACTAGTCCTATGAATTAAAAGCAAGAGTGATTTGATCCTAGTCAGTAAATTTCAGCAGAATACATTTTAAAAGTAACTCGGCTGGACTTGGTTCAGTTTAACCACAACAAAAAAAAATATTAAAAAAAAACCTTTACATGAATTACATGAATATTTTCAAAAAAACACCCCTTAACATGGACTACTCACAATCAGAAGACGCTGAAATGTAAAAATACCCCCCTACTCATCTCATCCTTCACCACAGTCGTGCGAATTTAAGCGTTGTAAATCTGAGATTTTTTAGCTTGAAATTATGAAAATAGGCTGGTACCATTAGCGAAATATTAAGTTTTAAATTCCCTGAAGGGCTCGTCCCCCTAGCCCTCCCCTCTAATTACGCCCCTCCATCTACTTTTTATCGTGCTACTTTCACTTTAGATAGAAAACTCTGATAAAGGCTGAAGGATTTTCACCAATCGATATTTGTACGTAGTTCTAAATAGATACAACGTAAAACAGTAAAATACGTACATTTGCATCCTTTTAACGGGAATTTTGTGAGAAATTGTGATATTAAAATTTTAATGGCGAATAAGACTATCATTGACAGTAACATTAGAATTATACAATATTTATTTACGTAAAACTATCTTTTCACCCCCGATCCTGAAATACCAAGCATAAACTAGTATTTTCATAACATAACAGAAAAAAAACGACACACTATTTCCATCTTCATTTAATGTAGATAAGGGGAATGATCAAACTATCTCAGACTGAAAGTGGGTAAGTCAGCTTTCTTTCCAAAAATATGAAAAAAATCAATTTATAGGTCAGATTTTTATGTTTTCATAAAAAAACATATTCAAAATTAGCGACAACCATTGTGCTTTAGACTGGTTGTATCAACAAAATGAAAAAAATATTAAGTTATCAATTATAATAATGAAAATACTTAATAAAAATAAAGTCAGCTACCTTTCCAAAAAGACAAAAAAAAGCAATTTGTTAGTCGGATTTTTATGTTTTCACAAAAAACAAACTTACTAAAAATTTTAAGCGATAAGTATTATGCTTTACGCTGGTTGTATCAACAAGATCAAAAATAATTAATTTATGTTTTACCCATTCCTCTCCTACAAAAGCATAAGGACAGAACTTGCATTCTCGATGCACCGTCAAAGCTTCATGGTTAATATATTACAGGCAATTTCAAAGTTTCATAGTAAAGACATAATTAACAACCGTAAAAAAGTGAACATTACAAACAAAAACAACAAAACTGAGAAGAAAACAACAATGAAGGATCACGAAGAGTTGAATGTGGAGAAAAATAGAATAAACTTTCAAGAAAAAACAACGAAAAAAGCTATCTGTGTGTTTTCCAACAGAAAAAAAAACTATTGGGAAGGTAGAAGGAAAAATCCAGAGCCCCCCAATATGAGCCGAGTCTAAGCAAAATGAATTGAGAAAGTAGAGGGCCGTATAAAGAATTAAATGTTACGTCAGTTAGGGTATTACTATAAAGTCACCTTCATAATGTTCTTCCTCAGGCTTAACTCTTAAGTCAAACTCAGCAGATGACCTAATGTGGCTCCCCTTGTCATTAAGAACTCGTTGACTTGTAAAAGGATAAAATGCCGACAAACTACTCAGGGGCTTTTGCCTCAATAATATCAAGCTTGGGTTAGAACTATAATCTACAGCTTCTTCCTGAATAGGAGTTGGGGTACGAGCTCGTATGCTTGAATTCGACGAGGAAACCCGTCTTGAAATTGACCCAGAGCGAGATTTCGGTGATTTTTGGTTATAATAGTTAAGTTCGGCCTCTAAACTAGCTATTGTATTTTCAAGCATCATTAGTTCATCAACATATCCCCAATTTTGGCAAAAATTTGTCAAATCACCACCTCCTCTAATATCAAACACAGGAAAAAATCGAGCATAACACTGAGCCCAAAACTTTAAATTAGCAACAAGAGGCATGACTGGCAACACTGTGTAGACAGGCCAGTCAATTTTATGCCAGGGTACAGGTACATTTCTTAGTTCATCTTCGGATTGCTGCAAACTCCGCCTACTTTGCCCCAGAGACTGACCATCACACACAGTCCACCGATTAGCACTGCCATTTTTATGTCTAGGGGTTATACTAGGAGGCGTGAACGCGTCTTTGACACTATTTCGAGTAGAAACTGTACCAGCCTTTAAAGTACCCATAGCGTCAATAATTTCTCCTTCAAGCATGCTCTTTTCATATTCTTCCAGAATTCTGGACGGGCGAGGACTTGTGCCAAAGGCGACTCCCTGAAGTGAAGAATAAAAACATTTTACAGTAACATTCGAGTATAAAGCACTATTTAAAAGGAAAAGGAAATTAATTAATTCAAGCAATATAGTTATTAGTAAAATTGACAAAACGAGTGAACAAACCCGAAACAGTTGGTGGGTTCTCTCTGATGAGCCCCAATAAATAGTACATGCTGATCTTGAATTACTTTAGTTTTTTCTTTTCAGTTTACATATATTTTCCAACGGAATATTCTGTTTATGGGATGTCTTATTCTGTTTTTCTTTTTCGATATTTCTCCCACTGCTAACCTTGATCTGACTTGCCCTCCGTTATTCTATAGATATCCAATTTTATTTTTGGGGGCTTTAACTGAATGTTCGGCAATCATGTAAGGGCGTACCATTATAGAATTTTACGTTTATTTGTGCGTTAGTACACTTTTTAGTATTGCTCCTCAACTGTTGAGCTGCCTTATCTTTTCATGTCATTTATCTTATTTGATTTTTGTCTATGAGATACTACTGGTTTCTGAACCTGCTTCTCATAGAACTATGATTTAAGATAAACCCACAGCAAAATAATGCTAACGGAGTCTTGATCATAAGATGACAAGGTGAAAACGTGCAGGTCCTATCATGTGCATGTGGAAAAAGAAAATCGATATACTATTTATATATCAAACGTATCACTGTTTTATTGGCAATCCCGCGAGGCAAGACGAAAAGTAGAACGTCCTAGAAAACTGCCAAAAAGGATCATAGAACGAGATTTAGAAAGGAAATGAAATTCAATTTTCGACTGGCAGCAAACGACCCAGGACTCTAATCCATATAGATTTTAGCGTGATAACACACAGATTATTATAGTCAACCGTTCTACCTTGCTTCAACAGCTTGACAGTGTACCTTTCTTTCAGTCGTAAGGAGCACTCTCAGTCTTCTTTCACAACTCAGTAAGACCCTGATGTAAGCGTTTGACTTTTTTTTTAATACCATACTTCAGGACAGACTGAAGATCATTAACTCCTCAACTTCGTTATTTAACAGCATGAGCAATACCATCTTTACTTCAAATAAGCTAATAGTTTTGTGTCTGGTAATACCAGGCACAAAAAGCGGCAACGCACAGAGGATCAAAAGAATTTAAGGGCAACATGATACATACCCGTCCGGTGCTTTTGCTTAGCAGTTAGGTTTTATAGATATGCCGAAAATAGTTTTGATATAGTTCCAGACCTAAATAATGAGAAAGGCAGTGTGGTCCTTATAAAGTCTCAGCCACGACTTGGCTGAACTTTTATGAGGTATTGAAGTTAAGACTCTTTCCAAGTTGTTGTTTTTTTCTTCTTTTTTTCGTGAGTTTAGTTCACCGTTATCTTATCGGAAGAGTTTTGAGTGAGTTAGATTCATGATCGTTTCTTTGTTTGAGTATTTGCACTACATTTCGCTGAAGACGGCTATTAGTCATAGAGTCGAAATTAGGATTGAGGAGGAGCATGCGCAGCTGTGTTGTCCTCAGGCGGCTTGCTGTTATAAGTTGTTAGTAACAGTAGTAGTTGAAACCTTCATTAACTTCTTATATCTTGTGTAGTTTACGACTTCTGCTAGAATCAGTCAGAAGTCATATGCCGCTTCGGTAGTCGAAAAGCATACCACCTGATAAGAAAAAAAAGGGCTCTAAGTTGGCTAACATTTGATTTGTTTCCTTTTTAGATGAAGTAGGCAATCCCATTCTCTGGTCCACAAAATTGTTTAAAATTTTCCCATTTATTTATATAAAATGAATAATTAGGATTCATTTTAAATAGGTATCTAAACAACCTCCTTTTTGAGAAGTTTTTTAGAACTTCACGAATTTCCTTTCCTAGCAGAATCCTTTCCTGTCACAAATTTCCTATCACCTGGTGTTTGAATAGGGTATCACTAAGGTATTTCCACTAGACAAAAGTTGCCATCTTCAACAAGAGCTGAACTTAACATCCCTTTGTTTTTTTTTTTCTTCTCATCAACATTATAATAACTGTCCCAAAGTCCGACTTGATTGGAGGGTCAGCAATTTCCATTAATCAGACTTTACCGTAAAATAGAATTACTGCACCTGTTAAAGACATTCCCTCGTTTTTACAAGGGAAGGAAAAATTCCAATTAAGGCGCGACAAAAAATCAAGAAAGTTAAAGCGTGGATCACCAATCATCTCGTTCAAATCAATAGATTTCGTGGAACAAGAGAATAGTCTCGATAAAAAAGAGAAAATAAAATTAACTACCTTCATCTAGTCTATCAGCACGAGTTTTTTCTTCTAATAAATCTTATGAACACAAGAACAAAAGCGTTAGTGTTAAAATATTGATTTCTAAAAGGGGAAAAACAAAAGTATAAGTTAGCAGTATTTTTGGCAGAAAGTAAGGGAAACATAAAGATAAAGTGGGCAAAACTGTGACAAAAAAAATAAATAAAAGAGAGAAAAAAAAACTGTTTTGGCATGAAAAAGACTTTATTTTTCATAAAAGAAATGCAATATTTCAGAAAATAGTTTCATCGATAAAATCCCGCTTTTAAAGTTAACATCGACAACAAAAACAATGTATGTAACAAAAACTCCTGCAAGGTCTATGAACAAATCAGAGGATGGCAACTGATGACTTTAAAGCCCTATTGTCACAGCTACAGAGCCTACGACAAAAGGCCTTAGACATATAGTGTTTACGAACAAGACACAAGATGAAAACTGGCTTTTGTAAAGCACTATTTTTATGGGCATAGAGCCTACGATATAGAGCCTTAGACATTGAGCCTTTATGAAAAAAAACAAAAAAAACAGAAGATGAAGACTGACTTCTTTAAAGTATCATTGTCACAGGCATATAAAGCCTACGACATAGAGCCTTTGAATTTAATTTTGTCAAAGAATTTCACTTTAAACTTTGCGTTTTGTTAATTACAAAAGCATGCAGTTGTATCAATTTCCTTTAAAATGAGCCCTTAAACAGCTCTCTATGATGTTCCAGTGGTAAGCTAGCAGCGGAAGAAAAAAGATGACGCATCAGTGCTTCTCATGCATAAAAAGTGATTTTCCTTTTTGTTCAAGCCAGAAAACTGTAAGTTTCATATAGGCCCTATAAGATTTTGACCATGGCGATTCAAATAGCGTATTTTAATTTTAATCTGATTTTTTTTTTCAAAATTATTAATTGTTGATTACTATGGACCGTTGTTAGTTCCTTACTAGGTTGCAGCTGCCGCCGCCACTGCGATATTGGCGACAAAAACAATGTATGTAAAACAATAGCCCAGGCCATCTCTAAATTTGAATAATAACCACGAACAAAACAGTACATAAAAGCTGATTTCTTTAAAGCATTACTGTCATAGGCATAGAGCGTAAGATCGAGTCTATATGAACAAAGAGCCTTTAATTTATAGAGGCTTAGATTTTGAGCCTTTATGAACAAAACAGAATAAGAAGATTGACTTCTTTGAAGCATTATCATCACATGCATAGAGCCTATGACATAGTCTTTAAATTTAACATTGACATAAAACCAATCGATGTCATAAAAACAAACCTGGTCATTAGTAAATTCTTGCCAAGACTAAAAACAAAATAGATGATGGAGTTATATATTTCAAGCAAAGCATTATTGTCATAGGCATAGAGCCTAAGACAAGTACAGAGACTGCTTAAATCAACACAAGTACTGGATTGACCCGTCCTAGCCGAGTGGTTAGCGCTCCAGACTTAAAATCCTGAGGACAGGGGTGCGAGTCCTGGTGTCGCTGTTTATTTGGTTTGGAACGGGGGTCAACAGTGTGACCCTCTCAGCTCACCCAGAGTCGACCCAGCTCTAAATGGGTACCTGAAGAAATCTGGGGGAAAAACACGGAAAGCGTCGGATGATTTGCCCCCAACCACGCACTGCACTCCCGGCCGAAGGCATTGAATCAGGAGATCGATACCTGCGCAAGGCAGACCTTTGGTCAGCATGCGAAAGTTTTTTGTTTTTTTTTGTAGAGAAAGGTAAAATAGAGCAAGAAGTATTTCTGAAAAAAACTTGGCGAAAGTTGTTTTGGCATAAAATAGATTTTGTTTTTAGTGCCTATTATTAAATAAGAAATTCTTAGACATAAAAATGTTTTTTAGTTTAATTTACACGTTGAAAACAATATACAACACAAAAATAAGACAGACTATCTTTAAATTCCTACGATGGCTATAAACAAAACTAAGATTTAAAAAATATCAAAAGTCATTGTTTATTAAAAATTTCACTTCAGCTCAAGAGTATTGGCATTACTAAGGTCTAAAATATCTATTTTTCAAAGAAGAAATATTTCTCTTCCATGAATATGGAAGACAAGGTAAGTTAACAGTTCTCTTTTTTTACAAAAAGTAACCACAAGGTAATAAAATTCTAAAAAAAAAGAAGAAAAAAAGTCCATTTGGAATAAACGGGCTAAGTTATTAGTTGAATCGTGTTACAAAATGTCACCCTATATATCACATCACTTTCTTTTTCTTCTGAACGTCTAACACCGAGAGTAAAATGCAGCGTGCAAATGCGAAAATGCGAAAACGCAAATTCACGTGTTTCAAAACTCTTCTCACATGAAGTTCATCTCTACTACTGTTTCATTTCCTATACCAAATCCAAGATTAATTATGCTTATTTTTCTTCTTCTGAAGCACCAGACTCAAATAATCATAGCTCAGGACTTCAAAATAATAAGCATATTCAAAAGCCCAATGAGTTACTTCATAAGTATTCTGAAGCAAGGGCGGATCCAGAATCTTTTTTTAGGGGAGGGGGATCAAAATAGGTTGATCCGATAAACTTGCGTTAGGAGTAAGTTTAATTAACGAAAAATTGCGTTAATTAGATAAATTACACTACTTTACACTACATTAGGGGGGACGCGCCCCCCTCGCCCCCCCTGGATCCGCCACTGTTCTGAAGCGGAGGATACGTAAAAATCCAACAAGTAGGTCCTCATTATATGATCCTATATACCTATATGAAATTTCCTATCTGATCCGCATCAGAGCCACAATCGTAGTTATTGAACAGGAAACTTGTTGACAAAAAAACTTAGGGATAAGCTTCATCCGGGGATCAGTTATCCCTTTAGACACTCTCCAATTAGAAACAAGCCCCCAGAAGGAAATCTCTTAAATTCTTTAAAAGCAGCCATGACCAATTTATCCATTAGAAATAGGATCGACAAAGTGAATGAATTTTATAGTTATTTTAGGTACCACGAAAGGAACTTTCTAAATGGTCTTTCTAAATGGACTCCTTAGAATTTTAAGTGGAGTTTTCTTAACATCTTTCCAATTAGCCCTATTTCGTAACATTTGGTAATATACTTGTATATTTTTCTTTTAAGTAGTTCGTGTTTTTTTAATGATTATTTCTTGTTTGGATATTGTATCATTTCGCTATGTTATGTTCGAAGTTTAAATTTACTAAGAGTGAGTTGGTCTAACCTCCCTCGTCCTATTGGCATTGTTATACCTATCTTAATCGGTAAGTTTCGTAACTGGCTAGTGCCTATTATGCTTAGGGCACCTGACATGGCCTTTCCTCGATTCAACAATTTAACATTTAACCTTTTCTACTTCCACCTGTTCTAACTCTTACGTTTTTTTTTTTTTTTGTTTTTTTTTTACTGTTTTCTCTGATATTTGGCAATCTTGTAGGTGTGGCATCATGGAAAGCAAAAAGTGTTTTGATTTTTGTTTGCCTTATTTTCTCCTATTGAAATCATCTAATTTCGATATCTCTCATTTTTAATTTTCTTCTGTATATTCTTTTTTGCCGAATAACGATGATCAATTGTAGAATTTTCTAAAACTGTAGCACATTCTAATATCTCAAAAGAAACTGAAATGTAATTTTTACGCTTTCGAGGAGAAAAATACTTTGAAATGAAATGAAAACTTTTTATCAAAGTTTAAGAAAACTTTCAAAGAATGGGGTGAAATCAAGGCTATTTTGCTACTCTTGCATATGCGGGCCTTTCTAAAAAGTGGAGTTTGGTTAATGCTAATGAAATAAAATAAAATAGGATGAATATATAATAGTTTAGAAACAATTTCGGGCTATATATTTGCACATTAAGGGTGGGGGGTAAAGCATAGCATATATTAAATACGTAACCTAACCTAGGTACCTTTTCCCCCCCTAAACCCCAAAACAGCACAGTTTAATATAGTATACGCAATGAAAACCACGCTATCATTGCCTAGTCTATAGCGGTAAACATGTCAAAAACGGGTTTTATCATTGACTACTCTATAGCAGTTAACCCGAGAGGCCCACATAATGCAAGAGTACCGCTATTTTTTCTTCCGTAGTATTTCTACTGACCTTTATTTTATTCCAGCCAGCTCCAAACAAAGAGCTTCTCGATCCAGCTTTCATCCAACTTCGGTTAAGTGTCTCAGTGCCATCTAACTTTAAATCTTCAAGGTATGACGAGTGCCTATTCAAAGAAGTGATACTTCCACTCCGCGTCCGTACATTGGGATAACCAAGATTCAGTGATGAAGTCATCAAGGTTTGTGCTAGCTGCGAGGTTAGTTGCGATGCAGGAGGGGCAGGGGTGGGATCAGTCGGAGGAAGGCCCAAGGATTGGCGAGTTTCAACAACTCGTTTTGAGATCGGATATAAGGGGTTGTAGAATAGTTCTTGTTCGTTTTCATCGTACTGAAGTGACCAGTCCCAGACACTTCGTGAGGTTAATGGAGTTTGATTATCCTAAAGAAAGGAAGAGCTTCTATTAAACCTAATTCATATCCAAACTTGTTTAGCGAAATATTTGTTTTCAAAAGAACTGGTATCGCAAAACGTCTTTAAGAGTATCCAATTACGACATTAATCATAATTATTTTCTCAACAGTTAAAATCTAAATTTGGGTATTAAATCACATCTTTCAGAACTACTTCTATTAAGGAGGATTCAGAGCAACTAAAACACTCTACTCAAAGTTACTAGAGTGTCTAGTGTGTGAGTAGAGTTTTACACTCTACTCACCATTCATTTTACAGTTCATAAAACATACCTAAATAGTATTAAACAAATGTATATACCTGATAAAGCAGAGATGTCACAACATAAAGAGGAAAAGTGGAATATAAATTCATGGAGATGTTTTAATAAAAGATAAGAATTTTCGATAAGCTTCTCGAAATTTATACTTCGAAATGGCCTCCAAAAAATTTATTAATACAGAACTATTTATTTCACAGTCCATTACGATTACCTGTCAGAGGAAGGGGTTATGACTGAGTACTTCAGATACAAAATTGTTTGACAATACAAATCTATTTGAAATGGTCCCTGAAAGGGTTATTGAATAAAGTCATCTATAAACTCCTTCAAAAGGAATAGTTTTACCAAATTGAGAGAAGGAATTCGGCAGCAAGGACTAGCGACGTATCGAGCGGCTTTTAATGTACTTGGCTCTACGAGTGATTATTTTTCAAAAAGGCACATGACAGGCGTTGTTAAACGAAGCTTCAACAAGGCCGCATCCAGGGGGGAGTGGTTAGGGGGTTTGAACAATCCCCCTCCCCGAAATGTTTGTCCGACTCGTAAAAACATAACAAAAATGAATATAAACAAATTTTTTATGCGCATTTTGAATTTTTTTTGTAACCCCCCCCCCCAAAAAAAAAAAAAATTATAACCCTCTCCCCCCGAAAAAAGTCATGGATACGGCCCTAAGCTTCAATAAAGATTTTTTTATCTAAATAGTGACGAAGACCACACTGCCTTTCCATCATAAATACAAACAACAAGTAGAGACAACAGGTAATTTTTTTTCTTAAGACAGTGGAACCTTAACCTTAAATGGACATTTCGACCCTACATCCAAGGAGCAACATATTATATAGGGTCAAAATATTCATTTACGGTTAAGGTTCCACTGTCTTAAGAAAATATTTCCTGTTGTTTCTACTTGTTCTTTGTATTTAAGATCTTTTTTCGTCAGGTCTGAATTGCATTGTTTTATTATTTAAAAAGGATACTGATAGCCCTTTAAATATTTTACTTCTTTGGATGTTTATAGCACATCAACTATTTAATGTCAATATTTCAGAAAGAAAGGTTATTCTCTGCATTATTAAAACTTCGTTTATATCTTGCGTGACATACAGATATTAACTTTATGTTAGCGTATGTACACGTCAGAAAAACACAATGCAATAGAAAAAAAACGACTCAAAATTTATTTATTACGTCATATATTTATCGTCTAAAACCAAAACCGTCCCAGTAAAAATGGGCTTTAGTTGGCCAAACCTTATAGAACTATCTATCTTACTCTATTGATTGATGACATCTTTCAAACATTTCTTTTATTCAAAAAAATATGGCAACAGTAGGATATATATTCTATTCTAAACTACATAAGAAATTGTTGCTTTATTAGAATCAAAACCTATTGGATGTATTTTCACAGTCATTACCCGTTCAACTGCATCCCCGCCCCTTCATAATGCCTGGATACATTCGCAGGACAAATTTTGGTGATTTTTTTGGTCTGAAATATTCTTTTATTCACTTATTTTCCACCACTTGGTTCATAATGATAAATAATGTCAATTTAAAAAACAAATCAGTTAATTTTGGTTTTAATTTAGGACTAAATCAAGTTGACCAGCGCGTTAGTGCGCTAGACTTGAAATCCTTTGTCCGTAAAATCCTTTGTCGTTTGAAATCCTTTGTCCGTAGACTTGAAATCCTTTGTCCGTAAGCACTGGTGTCGCTGGTTATTCAGTTTGAAACGGAGGCCAGTGGCGTGACTGTCAGGCTCGACCCAGGCCTAAATGGGTACTTGGAGAAGTCTGGGTAAGGTAAACAAGAAGGGTCATGAAAATGAGGTCAGCACCACCGTTGGGGACTGTAAAGTTCATTGCCGTATTCTTTACCCTTTTTTTTGCCAAGATATTATGGAGGAGTGTGGTACTTGGGCTGTATAACCAAAATATCTGACAGGATTTTCCATGCAACCTAGCAACCCTAAATTGCTCAACTTTTTTACAGGGCGCTTAAATTTCAGATGACAGAAACACGGTAGAAACTCTATAACCTTTACAAAATTAGAATTCCATCTAAAGATAAACACAGTTTTACTATGCAAAACACTGAACACGATGCAGACTGACAAACGCAGGAAATCATTTCAAGGAAATCACATTATGCTTCAAATACAACTTTTTCTGCTTTCAATGAAATCTGAAAGATCATAGAATGACAGACCAATAAAATTAACATCCGCAGTCCCCTGACTTGATTCGATCTGCTTGATTCGAATAAATGCTTGTTCGATACTTGTTGATAGTTTGTAGTCACAACTTCTCGTTCGTTCAGGATGGAAATTTTGCATATCAAGAGTATTGTATCAAATTTAGCAATTTTTTCAAAGCTTAATTTATGCTGAATTTGTAAAGCTGTGATGAATTTCTCATTGAATAGTTTCAGCGCTAAACTTTCTAATGGGTTTTTGTTGCGAGAGTAGGGTATCTTGATTTTGAGTAGCAAAAAATTCTAAATTCGTTCAGTTGGTGCTCTGGGTAAAGTGAAGAACGATGTGCAATAATCTGAGTATATTTACAAAATACATTCAAATTTCTAAAATTTCAAACTTCTAAAAAGTGAATGGAGCTCGTGTTTTTGTCTGGCGTGCAGGGGCAAGAGACCCACTGGCTTTTTTACAGAAAAGATTCCGTGGCATCTTTTCTGTAAGATTTCGTGGAATTGTTTTTTTTTAATTTCGTGGAATTTTTTTTGAATTTTATGGAATTTTTTCTGTAAAATTTCGTGGAATTTATTTTTGATTTCGTGGAATCTTTTCTGTAAAATTTCGTGGATTTTTTTTAATTTCGTGGAATCTTTTCTGTGAAATATTTTCTAAAGATTCCGTGGAATCTTTAGAAAATATGCCTTGAAAATATCAAGACTTAAAAAACATGATCACTAAAAGAAGAAACATTTTTTGGCTACGCCTAAAAGTCGCATATTGAGCAAGATTCAATGAGATTTAACGTCTATCGCAAATATTTCAACAAATACTACTACTACTACTACTACTACTACTACTAGCAACTCACCGCAGAACCAAGCCGCCTGAGGCCAACACAGCGCCGCACGCTCCTCCTCCATCCCAATCTATTCAAAGCCTCGCTTTTTACACCCGCCCATGAAGTTCCCATTTCCTTTAAATCTTTCTTTATGACGTCCTCCCACCCCAGACAAGGACGACCTCTTTCCGTTTAGCTCTAGACGATTGGCCAAAAAGAACCATCTTCGGCAATCTGTCATCCTTCATCCGCACAACGTGCCGTAGCCATCTCAACCTTTCTTTCATTATAGCCCTAGAGAGCGGTATTGAACCACACTTTTCGTATAGCCTATTGTTTGAAATACGGTCAATCAGCCGGGTACCCATAACAATCCTTAAGCAATTTCTCTGGAAAACATCTAGCAAATCTTCATCCACTTTTCGGAGCCCCCATGCTTCAGAGCCATACTTGACCACTGTCATCACTGTAGCTTCTAATATTCTAATCTTGATTTGCACACTTATCATCCTATTCTTCCAAACTTTTTTTTTAACTGTGAAAAAACACCCTGAGCCTTGGCTATTCTAATTTTGACATCTTCACTGCTCCAACCATCTTTACTAATAATACTACCAAGGTAAGTGAAGCTGTCCACCTGATCAATGTTTTCATTACCCAACTTCACCTTTTCGTCTTCACTTATTCCTAGCCTTAGTGACTTAGTGACATTAATTTTCAAACCAATTCTAGCACCCTGAACTCGCAAAACCTCTAAAACCTCATTCATATTACTCACACTTTCATCTAGGATGCTTAAATCATCAGCATTATCTAAGTCCAGGAGACTTTTTCCTCCCCATTTGATTCTGTGGTCTTCCATTGCCTTTCCTGTGCTCCTTAAGACAAAGTCCATCAAAATAATCCATATAAAGGGGGATAGAACACAACCCTGCTAAACTCCTGATTCAATACAAAACCAGCTGCTAACCTCATTTCCTACCTTAACCGCAGCAGTGTTATTCTCGTACATAGCACTAATCACTTTAATGTATTTGTCTGGTATACCATACAAGGATAAAACCTTTACTAAAGCTCTTCGATCAACAGAATCGAACGCTTGCTCATAATCTATAAAACTGAGGACCAAAAGTATTTGAAAACTCAGGCACTTCTCAATTATTAACCTAAGAGTCAAAATTTGGTCGATACATCCTCTACCTTTTCTAAAACCGCACTGTTCTTCTCTTAAAACTTTGTCTATGGCATTTCTCAGTCTAAAAAGTATCATATTACTAAGTAATTTACTACCTACAGAGACCAGACTAATCCCTTGATAATTACAACACTCACTTTTATCACCTTTATTATAAAGTGGCTTAATTAAGATTTTCCTAAAATCGTTAGGTACTTCCCCTTTTTCAAAAATCATATTCATAATTTTCAGTAACTTGTTTCTAACCTCAGAGCCACCATATTTAAGAAACTCATTTACCACCCTATCAGCACCTGGAGCCTTATTATTTTTTAGTCCTTTTAGTTCTGTCGCTAATTCCTCCTCACAAAACAAATCTTCCTTCACATCCAATGTATCACAAACTTTTTGCTCTATATCTCTTCCTTCAACTCTATCTCGGTTAAGCAAATTCTCAAAATGTTCGGCCCATCTCTCTTTAGTTTTTTCCTTGTCGCTAATTGCGGCCCCATTCCTATCTTTAACTGGGCCAAGTCCGCATTGACTACTCCCTCTCAATTTGTTAACATGCCAGTACAATATTTTACTATTATGCCGTCTAGCTGCATCTTCCAGATCCTCGGCAATTTTATCCATGGCCTCTACTTCACACCTCCTTAGTTCATATTTTAATGCTTTCTCCACTTTCTTTACATTCCTTTTGCTTTCATATGATCTATCACTAAGATAATTTTTGTACAAGTCCTTTCTCCTTTCAATCAAACATAAAGCTTTTTCACTAATATTCTTAGCTGCAGTTCTAGCTTTCTTCCCCAAGACACCTTGAAGCAACTTCACAAATTATTTTTCTAAAACTATTCCAATTCCAACCATCTTCCACATTATCAAAATTTAAACTCTCAAGTTTAGTATTCAACTGTTCCTGGAAAGTTTCTCTCAAATTCTTATCCTGGAGTCTACCAACATTATAACTTCCCGGGAGGTAATTACACTTCCGATATTTCAGCTTTAAATTAACCCTTGACACTACTAGATGGTGATCTTTACTCTTAACATCAATAACGGCACTCCTATATACCCTAGTATCTTGTATTGATCCTGCCAGCCTTCGGTTTACAATAACATAATCAATAAGGTTTGCTGTCTTACCATCATGTGAATACTATGTTAACTTATGAGCCATTTTATGACCAAACACCGTATTGGTTATAACTAGATTGTTATATCTACAAAATTGCAAAAGTCTGTATCCATTACTGTTTTCTTTTCCTACACCAAATTTACCTAAGCTAGGGTACCATCTATCCCTATTTCTATCAGCCTGGGCGTTAAAATCTCCCAATAAAAACCTCATATTTCTACCTGGGACCCTGTCTATTTGATCCTGTAACTGTAAACAAAATTCATCTGAGTCACTAGTATCTCCGTCAGTCGGTTCTACAGGGGCGTATACTACTATAACTGATACTCTGAACTTTTTAGTCATCAAATGAGCAATTAGTATTCTATTATTAATAACTTCCCAGCCTAAACAAGACTTAGCAGCTTCCTTATTCATCATGAGCCCTACTCCCTGTCTATGTACCCCATCCTTCCTGCCTGAGTAAACAAATTCTATATCACCTAATTTCATACTTCCTACCCCTGGGATATGAGTTTCTGAAACTCCTAATAAATCCAGTTCGAATCGTCTGAATTCGTCAGTCAAATGTCGATACGATAGTCATTTTTTAACATCGTAACATTCCAAGTTCCAATTTTCCTGTTCTTTACCAATATTGAAACTAATTATTTTTTTTAGTCAAACTCTCGAGCTTAAATAAGTGAGTTAAAAAAAGAAGACCCAAAATGAGTATTGGTCTAGAAGTAATGCCTAGAAGTAATATACAAATTTACAAAGGGTGCCAAAGTTAGTTTTGCCGTTTGTTACTTAGGCAACGCTGTGTTCAATACAGCGTGAACTCACTTGAAATATTTCTAACAAGTTCTGGAAACGTTTTCCACTTTTCTGCAGAAGTTTGTCGGGCATAATTGTAACTGGAAAAGATTATGCTCACAAGTACTTTGCTCCAACCAGAGGTGTCCAATATTGATATGTCAGGGTATTACTCTTAAACGTTCATTTAAAAGATTATTTACAATTCACTGAAATGTGATTTTTATCAGCTCGTGGCTATTGATCCAGAGACTGACTTTGGCTGGAATAAAGGGTCACTTACCAATGAATGAATGATTGAATGAATGAATGAATCTATTAAAAAAAAGAACAAGAAATATACAAGTGTTTAACAAGTTCCACGGTGTTCTACATACAAGAAAAACAACAAACACTTCAACTTAGACACCCCCGTAGGGCTCTATGGCCAGGAAAAAAACCGGGGAAGAAACAAAACAAAAAATTAAACAAATACACCCATTAAACATCACCAACACAGCACATTTTCTCCCATGGTAAATAAAAAAAAACTATTATCTACTTTCCTTTGAGATGTGATTTTTACCAGCCTGTGGCTATTGGTCTAGACGCTAAGTAAGGCTGGGGTTGATGGTTACTTACCAAGACTGCACGTTTTCTATCCCGAGGACTGTCAAAAAGAAAGGTATCAAAAACGGAGAGGTGCATTGAATCCCAAATAGTGATCAAATAGGTTGAGGTAAATTCAAACTGGGCTGGGAACTGTTGCAAGATTTGCCATACACAATCTAAAAATAAGTTGAACAACGGACTCTGCAACGAAAAGAGTTAACGATAATAAGCACGTTTTGATTTTTTAATTCAAAACGAATAAGAACGATTTGAGTTTTCTATAAGAATTTTGAAATTCTGATCCCGTAAACAAGAGTACAAAGGGAAAAAGATACAAGTGATTAAATATATGACCTAGACAAAACGAGTTCTTGGGTTCAAGGACCAGTTTAATAACCAAGCAAACTGACATTACCACTGAAAATCAACCCAACCCTTTAATTTATTGGACCGACACACTTTCGCGTCTATTAGCACTCCAAAGGGAGTATTTTCGGTGATGCGTATTTTTGAACGAATAAATATTTACTATTTTTGTACATGTCTTCGTTATCCTTCACCAAGCTTCACAGCTCAGGCGTCCGGGTTATTTCTTAATGTTTCTATTTAAATGTGTCTGTGCAGATCAAAGTATAGTAAAGCGTAAAAAGATCAATTCTTGTTATCAATATTTCACCTATTGGCTATACTGAAGAGTAGGTAGACGCACTCTTGGATCAAAATGTTACAAGCTTCAACAGTAAGGACAGTATAGGGCATAAAATGATTCCAAGAATTACCAAAGAATAAAAATCGTAAAAAAAAGTATACATGTATATGCATGAAAAGGTTATTATTTCCAAATGTACCAAAAACTTAAAAAAAACAAATTTTGTTCTGTCTTGGCACCAAGAAACACATTAATGTTTTAAAATTAAAAACGGATGTATTGGGTAGATAATTTCGAAGACCACACTGCCTTTTCATGACTAAAATAGGGTTTAAAATGCCTTTCCATGACTGCTTTTACTTCCAATAAATAAAAGTTAAAATAGGGATAAATCCTTTTAATGGACATTGATAATCCACAATAAATACTGGATATTTCGGTCACATGTACAAAACAACTACAATTGTAGAATGCCTCACAATTTCTAGCTGCAGTTACTCAAATATATTTTTTTGCTTGGAATTGTCTTCAAGATTCGGGCAGCCAGCCTGCTCCATCAGACAGAGGATACAGCCATCCGAGAGATATAGAAGGCAGAGCAGGGGCGGATCTAGAATTCTAGGATGGAGAACTTCTAATTTTGACGGCTTTATTAACCTTTTGCCTTGTTTTTTCTCGACAGGTTCGTATAAATACGAGTAGAAGCTGCATAGAATTAAGCTAAACCCAAGCCAGGGGGTGGGGCGCTGCCTAAAAGGTCAGGCTGCCATCAATATATTATAAACTGGGTCTCAGAATTTCATTTCGCTCTTTAAAAAAGAACTTAAAAACACCTTTAAAAAAAAAGCTAATTTTTCTAGCCTCCTTCTAAATTTCAAGTAAGTACAAATCACAAAAGAAAAGATTATCCAAATTAAAAATACTCTTACGTCATTCAAAACGAAATACCATCCACACTAAGCGAGAAAATGACCTTAACAAACACTTAATAAGTTGTTTTTTTTTTTTTTTCCCGCTTACAGAGATACAAATAAAAACGGATTAAGGAAAAGAATAAACGAGCTGAAATTCATAAAGAAAAAACGGCTTCTAAACAATACAAAATACAGTTTAATCCAAAGAACGCTCGCAAATAATGCCAAATAGCCGAAAATGAAGCAAATAACTCATATTCGCATTAAACCCAGCGCCGTCTACATAATTCATAACATCTCACGGGTTAGGAACAAAAAAAAAATGGCAAAATAAAACTATTCTTGCAAAACAAGGGTTAACTTAATAAAAACTTCAAATAGCGACAAATCTTTCAACTGCTCGATTTTAGACAGGAAATCCTAAAATGGCAAAATATAAAGGGCGGGGGACATTGCAAGGGAACAACACAATTTAGAGAGTACACGTCTGCTATAACTGTACTTTAGCCCAGCAAGTTTGGTATAACTAACGTGAAACCTAATATGGCGTGTTCTACCGTTCGTACACCAGTACTAAGCTTATGAGGCTCATAAACGAGGCCTAGGTACTTCAGCAAAGTAATATCTATAATTATTGTACTCGCAACAAAAATAAATAAATGAGACGTGGATTTACCATGGGTACTATCAACTAGAAACTCAGTCTTTATAGCATTAACTGCTAGTCCTAGAAGTTAAAAATCAGAAGTTAGTTAATTATGGTTTACTGTAAGGTAGAGAGGCTCGAAGTAACAAGCAGGAAATCGTCTACGTAAGAAATCAAACTAAGATCACAAAGACCCGTATAAAATTCGTCCTTAATCCTTTACAGTAGTTGAAAGAATGTTAAACATAACAGGATTCAGAATTGAACTTTGTCTGAGACCTCTAATGAGACGGATTGGAAAACTTTAAGAGTCTTTTCAAGCTTAGCCGTAATATAACAATGGCTATACCAATATAGAGCAACATAACTATACAGGGTGTAACACCAAAATCAAGCAGACAGAACAACTGAATCGAATGCTGCTTGTACATCCACGCAACATAAGTACAAGGAATTACCAGCATTTTCAGCTTTTCTACGAATACACTTCAATAGGCGATAAACAAACACAACATTCAGGCGTTCACAGAAACCAAACTGTCTGTAACCTAGCACGTACTAATTGGTCAATTTTAGGCAGAATTTGACTCTCCAGAACCTTACTTAAGACACTAGAAACAGGAATGGAGCGATAACTACACGAAAAAGTCAAATTTTTAGATTTCTTTTAAATATACGCTATTGCATGAGAATAAAATAATTTAGGTGTCTGTACCAATGCACGTTTGAAAGAAAAGGGTTAGATGAGCAATCAGCAGTGCATTTTAATGAGAAACTAAATATCTATAAGAAAATTTGAAGAAGCGGATATTCTCTGATCCTCATTTTTTAAGAAGTTATGACCGTTCAATGGCCCCCATCCTAACTCCATGAAGCTTAAAAAGACAAGGTAGCTTAAATAGACTTGCGTGTCTAAAAACGTGTCTACCCAGACATATATGTCCAAGCAGCCACTGTTAACTCTTAAAATCCGATGATTGGTAGAATTAGTTTGCAGTCAAGCTCTCAATTCCAGAACTCTGTCTAGGACTTCAAGTTCTTCCAATCAGGAACCTGTTCTAGCATCCATATTTTTGTCTCTATATCATTACTTAAAAAAGCGTTCACATATATGGCTGGTTATACTTCCATGTTTACACGCGTGCCTAACTAGACATCCATGTTTAGGGATCGAAGTCTAGCTAGATTTTCATGTGAACGCCACTTAAGCTACAGTTCCCACTAAAAATAACTTGATGTGAGTATTTACCTGTTCACCATCTGAATATGAACGGAATTTAAGCTACAGTTCCGACTAAAAACAATTTGATGAGAGTATCTACCTGTTCACCATCTGAATATGAACGACACTTAAGCTACAGTTGCGACTAAAGACAATTTGATGTGAGTATTTACCTCTTCACCATCTGAATATGACCGACATTTAAGCTACAGTTGCGACTAAAGACAATTTGATGAGAGTATTTACCTGCTCACCATCTGAAACGGTCCACCTTCCTAGTCGTGTGGAAAAGGAGTGACCAAGAGCAACCCATTCCTTTTGAACTAGACTGTGGAATCCTTGAATGGTGCGACAATGAGAATCCAACAGGATTTGAGCCAGTGACGAGATGATTGCACTCCAATCACGACCAGAGCTCTCTAAAAAGGGCAAAGTTATCTTGAACTAAATATGATGATCAATAAACAAAATGAAATAAAACATGATAACCGGTAAAACTTTTAACTAAGACCGAGAATTTTGAACACAAAACCTTTTTTTAATACAGATATTAAGCAAAGTAAGAAAAATAATGTTTTTTTTTACTTTGAGTTCACATTTGGAGGGTTTTATAAACGGGGCAAAAAGAGAGAAAAAAACAGACACTAGAAAATAAAACAGAGATGAGCAGAACAAACAAACGCTCAACAAAAAGAATAGAAGAAGCAAAAAGAAAAGAGAAAATATCGTCGTTCATTCTAGCTATAAATGCAAAGGCAGTAAGGTCTACGAAATAATTCAGATTGTTAGCTAGCGAAGATTTGATACTCGCAAAATATTCTGCCGAATTCCAATTCAATTTTATTTTCATCATATTTAGATTTCTTTATTTTCAAATGATTAAACAGTACTTGTTAACTATAGCAACCAAAACAATATTTGGACAGCGTGAAGAAAGCAAACAATTCTTACTTCATAGTATACAGAATAATTGTAGCTAACACATTTTGCATGCAGATCCGCTATACTTTATCCCCCCCCCCCCCTCATGTACAAATATATAGCCCAGATTATATGTCCAATGCATTCTGTCATCCGTCACTTGTTTCGTCACACTGATTCAATTTATAGGCAAGCGGGTTGAAACAAGAGAGCCGCATGGGGAGAATAGATGGGAAATGTATAATTTGGGCTATATATTTGCACATTAGGGGGGGGAGGGTAAAATATAGCGGATCTGCATGCAAAATCTGTTAGCTACAATTATTCTGCATATTATGAAGTAAGAATTGTATTCTAGCTTCACTTGTTTCGTGTGGCTGATATAATTAACAAGTACCGATTAAACTTATCAGACCATAGAGAAAGAATAGGCTGAGCACAAGCTGGAGGAAAAGAAAAACTTCAAACAATCAAATAAAACGCACAAAAGACACAGGTCGTTCATAACACAATAATCAGTAAAAATACAAAAGGAATCCTTTCTAGTTTTCATGTCACTGTCTTGTAGTTCAGTTTTTAGTAGGAGGCTCGCTGTGTTGTATATATTTCAGTTATATTTATTTCTCTTTAATTTTTTTTTCCTTGTACTTCATGTTTAAATATCTCTATACTGCGGTCGCTATTCAGTTTACTAATTTACATTTTTAGTTCTATTTTAGGATTACCTGTCTTATCGCGAATTAATATCTTATGTTTATATTCTGATCCTTGTTTACTTCTTCATTTATTTTTCTACATCTTCTCTCTCTCTTTTTATAATTGCTTGTTGCTGAGGAAGGTCCCCTTAGATGAAATTGAAATATTCAGCTTTCACTAACTCTTTCTGTCTCGTTAGTTTGGTTCAACGGATTTAACTTTCTTTGTTTAAACGCACGTCCAAATCCAAAAAAAAAAATCTAAAGAATATAGTTAACTAATAAAATTCTAGCATTTATTATCACACAATATGAGCGAAAATTGGTAGCCAATTATATACATTTTTCTGTTAAAATTCTCAATTTGCATTTACGGAAATTGGATGCTAAATGGCCCTGAAATAGCACATAAGATGTTCGTAAAAATAGAAATATCGCAGAACAATGTAAAAAGAGTGAAAAAACATAGCAGATAGGTCAGCTTCATATTAATGACATAAAGTCATCACTTGGTCTTGGTCTTTCCTGTTTCTCTACTTTTTTGGTTTTTATTTATTGCTATTATTATAATAATTACATTTTTTTGTTTTTTTTTACTGTATGCTAGTGTTTATTCTCCTTCATCTTCATTTCATACGTATTGTTTGGTTTAGGGTATTATTTGTGGTTCTTTTATTGCTTTATTATTGTGTTGTATGGCCCACAACAAGCCAAGCTTCTTGGGCCGAATAACTTTTTTACGTTTGTAATAGTGTTTTAGTATTAACAAAATGATTGATGATTGATTGATGAAATTTTCAAATTTATAAAATAATTATTACAGGGATCGGTAGTAGAGGCAGCTCAGAGTTAATACCCACTATGCATACAAGAGGCAATTGAAAAGACAACTACTGTTATTACCAACGTCCAAGGACAATGCTCTTTTTAGGAAATTTTTGGGTTTTCCAATTTTATAGTTTTTTTTTCTTTTTTTTACAGTCTTCAAATCAACAAAAAAAAAATCTAACGCTTAAATCCTCTTAAGAGATATCTTGTGTATCTCCTTCACCGAACCAACAAGCATCTTCGGCTAAAATTCTCAACGTCACATTCAACATTAATTGCTCTATCAGCAATAATGTTGAGACAATCATCACAAAGAGAAATTAGGCAATGCGTACTCTTATCTTAATGCGTCAGTTTGTTTCTTTCTGGCTGACTTTGACTTATCTCACAGTTTTCGATTTTAGAACATGCTTGTCCTACAGGAGGCCATCAAGTCAACAACACAGGTGGCTTAAATCACCGACCTGAGCCATTACAGAAAAGAGCCGTCGAAGTGACTATGCGGAAAGCTCATACAGGTTATAAATCAGCACCATCTACCTTACAACAACCGTCGCTCCATGAGGATCACTTTTTGTTTGTTCTGGAATTTTGACAAATTTCTTCTCGGCAACATATTATCATATTATCGATAAACAGAAACACATTATCACCACCTATGACGAAAAAGGAAATACAAGATCATAAATTGAAGGTAACCGCCTATCTTACGCACAAAATCCTTCTTAGTTTGTGTGCCGTATTAAACGTCTGCGTTCAGTAAGAAGTGCTTGCTTAATATATGTGGTGTTTAATGAACGCGTCCTAGGTTTGTTTAATATCTATTTTTATTTTGTAAACATGAGCGCATTTCGGCTAGACTTAATTCTTGACGATAGTTTGCATCAACAAAATGATTCTGATTCTGATCTACGACGGCTTTTTCTATTTTTATCGTAAAAAAAAATTTTATTACTAGTGATTCAATTAGATAAGATTCCTTTCCAGTGGTTGTATTTTTATATACAAATACGAGAGTAATTACTCATTTTCTAAAGAAACAATCTCAGCATACGTGACCGTAAAATGTAATTTTTCAATGAAATATTATTTGAATAACCAAGAAATACCCATTTTCATTAAATTCTTCTATTGCATTCTCAATTGAATCAATTCCTTTTTCATGAATTATTGAATCTAAAAAATCCTTCCTTAGCAAATCGTGAATTTAAACAAATAATTCCTTACGAATAGTTTGTTACAGTTGTACAAGAATACTACAGAGCAATCTAACAGCGCTTAAGGGACCTTACCGACGCAAATTAGCTAAATCCTCTATACTATTGATTTCAGATCAATAAATATTGTGAATGATACACCTGACAAAATTGTTTAGGACAAAGGTGTGATGCAGATATTTGCGATTGAAGTTGATGGAGATTGAAGATAAAGATGATGTAGTGGAAGTCACAGTATCACAAATAGAAGATCAAAACTGACTGTTTGGGAATATCAGCCAGCAGGTGGAAGGAACAGATTGACGATCGTGACTACAGGTGTGTGGAATTAACTATACCAAATCATTAGGCATTTCATAACATGTAAAAGTTTCAACTGGCTATATTTTAACGACGGATAGCTAACAGGGAGGGTATACATGTTGTTCCCCTTCGTACCATTGGGGCTGAACATTTTTAACGACAGGTGGAAGGCCTTTTTCCTCAATTATTAAAATAAAAATAAAAATCAGGCTTATTTCTATTTTCTTCTGTTTTTTTTAATGCTCCTTAGGAACATATTGATTCTTAAGTAACAGTAGCATAGTGATTCTCTGAGTAACATATTATGCGGCACAAATTTTATTTCACAGCAATGCCATTTCTTTTATTCTTATGGACATAGTTTTTTTCGCTAATTACAGAGCTTTATCAAAAAAAGTTCAGCAATTAGTCTTTTGGCCGAATCCTTGAAATTGTGACAAATCATTCATGTCCTAAACCATAATTAGCGTCGGTAATGCATAACATAGTATAGGCAAAAGTTAACACCTAAGTATATTTTTCTGTAAAAATCAAGTACCAAAAAGTAAAAAACTTATTTCACAAACAATGAAAACCAACACATTTCCTGTGGTTTCACAAAATCATCTCCATCACATCTTCTTCACGCCCCTAAATTTTACCCTTGCGCTTAAATTAACTTATTTTCCTCCATCGAAGCTTATTGAACTTTTCTTTGGATGATTTGTTAAGAAGCTTCCTGTACAAGGCTGGTCCAATCCTGGAATGATGTTAAGGTTGTTCCCTGTCTCAATGTTTCTTTAAAGCTCTCAATAATTCAACCGATTATTTTTGCTACCGTCCATTAAAAATTTTCGGAAACAGAAAAGGGAGGAATAATATCTAAAAGTAATTTACTTCTATTACTAACTGCTTCCTCACATGACAACAATGGACAAAAAAATAAGGACAAATAAAATAATGTTCCAAACAAAAAAATTACGTCCGAAAAATGCTGAAAATAGTCCCTAGGGTAGCCAGACTAATAGTTTGAAGCAGTAAGACAAGAAAGTAATTCGCTTAATGTTCACCAGCTAGCTGTCTCTGTTTTCCAGGCACCTTTGAAGTACCAAGGACAGTGTAAATGAAAACTAATTCTATGAACTGGTAAAGAGGAAACTTACACAACAATATACTGCTATTATTATTGCTAATAGCTCACTGCAGCACCAGCCCGCCTGAATTCAACACAGCTACGCATGCTTCTACTCAATCCCATGTGTAAAAAGCCTCCCTCTTTACACCCTCCCAGGAAGTTCCATATCTTCAAAAATTATCAAAACTCCGGTAATGGAAAAGAATTCCATATACAGTTAAATACTTTCTTTGATAGTGGCAGATTCCCACAAAAAAACAAGAAACTTCGATGAAATATCAGCAAAAAATAAGCTAAAAACATGTGCCGCCAAACAGGTTAAAAAAGTGCAGCTGTTCCTTGATGGCGTAACTGTCTTTGGGATTCAGCAGATTGTTAATGTGTGCATTTTTACGGATTAAAAGCGTTGTCAAGTTTAACTAATTAATTTGCCTGTTTGTCTTCATGGTTCAACATGGCAACGCAGACAAAAATGTGGTACTGCCCAAAAACCTTCAAAATTTTATAACAAGCAAGGGAAATGTTTCATTATCACGATTTTCAGGTATTAATAGACCTTAAATCGGTCCAGGGAAAAAGTGTTGGCTTTTTAATGTCCTTGGCACCTTAACGCTCTGAGTCTTTTTGTAATTTGGGCTGGGACGAATCCAACTGGATCAAGGTTCAGGCCTCAAAGACCCATCGCCTCCAAACAATGTGATTTAGGACCTTTTGTATACTTTTGGAAGAACTCTTGTGTCGATTTTTCCATTCCTAGACCAGATTTTCCATTAAATAAAAAAATAAAAAATTTCTAGCTGCCCCAACTGGAGGTTTTCTAAGAGGTGAAGAGGCCAGATATGAAAAAAGAGGAACCAACAATACCCCCTCCCAAAAGAATTGTTTTCAATCTAGGGCCGCAAAATAAGAACAGTATCCATAAACTGATATACCGCCGACCGTGAGAAGTCACCTACTTTGAACAAAAACCATGTTGAACTGTAGCCTTAGATCGTAACTTGTAATCTTATATAATAAAAATAGTTGAACAGCCCGAATATGTGTTTATGTATATTCTTAAGCTAGCACGAATGTTTTAGCCTTATGGTTTTTTGGTTTGATAGTAGAGAATGCATCCCATGCTTACGCTGTGCGTCTGTAAACATTGATATTGTTTTTACCTACCCATACCCATTGCCTGATTAAAAGTTTTATCCGTTTTCCGATATTTTCATTTCATATTAATATGGATATCACGGACAAATTTTTATCTTTTCTCTACTTAGAATATGACTTTTATTATAATTAATTAAAAAATATAAATGTTTTTACTTTTATAAATCAAATAATATTAACATTTTTTCAGTAAAGTACAAATTATGTTCTGGCCTTGGGAAGGCATAGGGGTTTTGAGCCCAACTTATGTTAATTTCTGCTCGTTTTGAGTTTGACTCGGTTATTTATTATAATTTCTGTTCGTTTTGGGTTTCATTTATTTATCGATGCTGATTAGTGGTAGTTTCACGCTTGGTAGATTATTTGATTTTATTTTTGCTCATTTTTTGTTTACTGGAGTTCTTTACTTTTCTTTGAAAAACTTATTTTGTGGAAAAAGTTTTTTTAATTAATTTCTGTTCGTTTTATATTGACATAGTCTTTTCAGAGAAAAAGAAAATAATACTAAAAATCTTTTCGTTTTTATATGAATTTATAGTTTGGCTAGCTATTTGTATGCTGAAGAAAAATTTTCAGAAATTTTTAACAACATACACCCTTTTAAAAATCTCGACACAAATGGTAGTGTTTAATTTAGTTTCATACCTCCTCTAGTTGATCTGAAATGGAAAACTTGATACCATTCGCAAAAACATCTGTTTACTTTCTTCGATAGCTTGGATACATTTACGCTTTTTTGATTTGGTTAAATTTTAAGGGCAGAAGTAGCCCCCAAAGTTTGAACATAATACCCTCAGTCGTCCTTGGGATACTGCTGGGAATTAGCATTAACACAGTGCATTTTGTTTTAATCTTATGGCAACATTTAGTTTTTAAACATAAAGGCAAATGGGAGGGTGGGCGTGGGATTAGTTTCTCTCCAAATCACTTTCGACTATAAAAAGGGCATCAGCCCTTTCTATTTTCAATCGAATGAGCCCTTTCCGAAGTTCCTAAGACAACTCCTTTGATACAAAGTTCCCTGGTCTAAACAACAACAACAACAACATACATCGATCTTTACTATAAAATGTCAAGCCTTCCAATCGCTTTCGACAATTAAACAGGGCACTAGGCCTTTCGATTTCCAATCGAATGAACCCTTTTTGAGTTTCTACGACAACACCTTTTATAAAAACCTTATATGCCCCAGGGCATAAATTACAAGCCTTACCCTAAGGGCTGTGAGGGTGGTTGCCATTCTCTAAGACCTAATTTCCAGAACTTTCAACTACGTTAAACAAAATGGCTATCTCAAAATTTTGATTGGATGTGTCTGGGAAAATAGTGGGCATGAGAGGGGCGTTAGTCGCTCTCCAATCACTTTCAACGATTAAAAAAGGTACTAGCCCTTTCAATTTCCAATCAAATGAGCCCTTTTGAAGTTTCTACGACAACGGTTTCAATAAAAAAACTTATATGCCCCCAGGGCATAACTTACAACCCTTGCCCTGAGGGCTGGGGGGATGGGTTGTCATCCTCAAAGACCTAATTTCCAGAACTTTCTGCAACGTTGAACAAAATGGCTATCTGAAAATTTTGATTGGATGTGTTTGGGGAATGGTGGGCGTGAGGGGGGGGGGTTAGTTACCCTCCAATCACTTTCAACTATTAAAAAGGGCACTAGCCCTCTCAATTTCCAATTGAATGAGCTCCTTCTGAAGTTTTTACGACAACTCTATCTATAAGAACCTTATATGCCCCCAGGGAAAAACCTACGACCCTTGCCCTGAGGGGTGTGGGGGTGGAGGAGTCGTCATCCTTAAAGACCTAATCTCCAAAACTTTCACCTACGTTGAATAAAATGGCTACCTAAAAATTTTGATTATGGTGAGTTTTCTTTCCCTGCGATAACGTAGAACAAGAAATGAATAAGCTAAAGCGGTCGCAAGAACATGGGGGACTAGTAAATCAATCATATTAATTGCCTTCAATAAAAAATTAAAAAACTAAATACAAATTCACATACTGTACATTTCCCTTCTATTTTACTTTGATATGCATTTTCCTCGAAAAAAAAGTACATATAACGTACCTTGCAAGACAACAGAGACTTGTTGATCCATAATTACTCTGGATACAGTTGAAGCCAGCCTTAAACAAGACGATACCATGTGAAGCCACCTTGTCGATTCCAGCTGACTTAAAAATCTATCATCCTGATCCCATAATATTCGCATTGAATCTGGAGGCACACATATCAAATCTCGCAGCTTCACAAAGCTATTCTGCACTTCCTTAACTGGAGGAAGAAGAGTATCTAATTCGAGAATTAGAGGCTGTTTTCGTCTCGAGTGGGCCTTTCGGATGTTTTCAAGCATAATACTTTCTACTTTTTCATTTTCTTGCTTCCTAAAAACGAAAAGAATTTGAGATTGGAAACTTTCTTCTTATTTTGAGTTTACTGGATTTAATAATGTACGCTTATGTGCACTTTTGCTCCAATAATTAAATTAGAGGCAGTTTCTTCAGCTAGTAAATTAAAGCAAATTTATCTAACAAGAACTAGAGGCAACTTTGTCATGAGGCTGCTTCAGCCTTTCGAACGTTTTCAGGCACGATGCTTTGAAGTTTTTCATTTTCTTACTTTCTAAAAACAAGAAACAAAATGAAATTTGTTAAAAGCCTCTCAAACGCGGTACTCTTTGGCTTTTTAAATCGTGACGAAAGACAGTTTTTGAAAAAAAGCGCAAGTTGGCCAAAATATTTTGCAACACTGGCCAGTAGTGTTTCTGCTTTTAGTAATTGCAGATACTACTGTTATAGAAGAGTTAAAAAAAAAGTCTAGTTCATATCAAATCAAGATCGTTTCGGTAAGTCGGGAGGGTTTATGATCTATTCATTGTTTGTGGGCTATAATGCAGATTTATTCGTCAAAACCGGGTGAGGAACTGGCAACTGCCAGGAGTGATATACCAGGTTTTAGTTTACTCGACTAAAAATACATTTTTATTTATATATATATAATTTGAGATTGTCTGGTAAGGTTGTAGTAGTATTTCTGAACGACCCTGAAGGAAAGGGGGAGGGCAAAAACTTATATCCCACTAGGTGGTGAAAAGATAGCTATGACTCTGGGGGGGGGGTACTCTTTTTTAGTTACATTGGGGATTTTTATCCTGAATCATGTATAACGAATTCAATTCTAAATACTAAGTATTTATTCTGGGGTGGGGGGGGGACGTACGCACAAAAGATAGGTTCCTGTTCGACATCTTTGAAATTCCTCCCTTATATTCAAGACCCTTATACAAAAAATAAATAAAATTTGGGCAAAAATTTTACGAGTGGCCCGGACCCAAAGACAAACTCCCCTTCCCCCTGTACATGTAGGTCCTTTGATTCAATATATTAGGAAGGATCCCTGTAATTGTTTTACTTACCTTTATCGATCTTTATAGTACTCTACTTAGTCAAACCTACTGTGATCACTGTAATTATATGAATTAATAGACTTTTTAGGAAGAAAAATAGTTTTTGAACGAATGAAAAAATCTCGTATTTGTTGACTAAGCGACTTTCACTTTAGAGACTGCAAGTTACGAAGTCTCAAGACTAATTAAGTCTTTACAACGATTAATAAGTCTTATTTTACTAAATGATTACTTGCTTACTTTGCTAAGTCTACGTTAATTTTTTTAAATAATTAAACTGTTAAAATAATTGTCATATAATTGTAAAATAAATAAATGTAAAATAATTTTTTTAATAATCAAGTTGTTAAAATAATCAACTATGTTAGTTAACTGATTACTTAGTTAATTTAATAAGTCTATGTTAAAGGTTCTTCCTTCTCTTTATTTAACTATATTCAGACAAATTAACTTAATCATGAGTCTTAATGTTTACCTATCAATCACGGTGTTAGATGAAGGATTGGAATCCGCTGTCACTGTTGACATTCGAACAATAACACAGCCACTTTTGTGACCCCAACACCAAATTGGTGGCCTATTGCCACGAAAAGAGGCACTTGCTTTGGCAATGTCGTCATCTGTGAGATCTGACGACACAACAATCACTTCACTCAAGCTAAAAAGATAAAATACATAAATGGTGGATACAGACGGAAACCAAGCTGGCTTTACGTGATTTAAAAGGTAAGAAATTGTGTAGCATAATTTTCAAATTTAAAAAAAAATTTCCTTTCTTGTATGGATATATTATCCTAGAAGTTGACAATTTTCAATTAAGAATCATGGGACCAGCAGCACTCTGGATTTTAGGACTTCCCAGACTTCAGAATTGTAGAGACCAACAATTACAATTATAAGCTAGAAGAAACACAAGAACAATTACATGCTAGAGTAAAATGATCACAAAAACATTTAAATTAACTATATTATGTTAATAAAGTAATACATGGATAAAAAGTAGCTCTGGATTAAAATAAGGAAGTCTAAATGTGATCAAGGTAGATGTGCCAATTACTAAATTACGGGAATATTCAGTTTTTGTCCGGGGGCGGGGGAGTAGTATTAAGGTCTGAGCAGCTGGCTCAGCCACAGCAAGGGGGAAGAGTCTAACCAAGTGGCTCCTTTCCCTTTGATATGGCCCTGGTAAATTTTATATCCCGAAATTCACTTGCAAAAACTCTCAAGATTTGAAGGGGAAATCCCAAAATATTAAATAACAATAATGTGCATGCTCCACGTTCTTTTTGAGTAAAATGTTTAACATATACACTTTTCCCACGATCCAAGTTCAAAACTAAAATCCCAAGATGTAGGGAAAATCCCAAGAAGGGGCAGTGCTCATTCCATCCATTAGATTAGCTGCTTAAAATACACTTGATACGTGTAAAACAGCACTAGAACCTAAAATGAGGACTAACTGCGCCATTAACATAATAATATTCATAACTAGACCTATGGCATAATTGATGCTATTCATTTGCATAGCAGATACGCCATCTAGCAGAAAAACAGGTTAAAAATATCTTTGTTGATCCTTTTATGTGTGAAAAACTTAAGATAAGGAGCAAATGGCAATATACATCTTGACAATTGTAGGCTATATTAATATTACCTGGGGCAAATTTGATAGTTCTCATTTGCATAGCAGATACGCCATCCAGTAGAAGAATGACACCGACGTAATTCTTCGTCCCAATCTTGTGCCTGACGAAACATACTCACACCAGGAACATCTTGCGTTGCGGGCAGTCTAAAAAAAAACAATAATAGCATTTGAGGAGCAGTAATATCATACATAGAGGTTGAAGCTGACAAATAATAGCTTGTAAAATTAAATCAACAAGCTAAATGATAATCATACAACACTCGGCTATTACTAATCCAATATCATATATAGAGTGAATAAAGGTTTAATACATGCCTTCACATAGGGGTGAAAGGCAGTCCTCATCCCTTAAGAAATTTCGGACATCCTCCTAGAATTTCATTTAAAATAAAAATATATTAAGTGATTTCCTTGCATGATTTGAAAACGGTCAGAAATTAAATAAAAAGAAAGTTTTTTTACTGAAAGTAAGGAGCAACATTAAAATTTAAAACGAACAGATATTATTCCGAATACGAGGAGGACTGCCACTTCCTCATCCCCCGCTCTTTATGCTAAAGTTTTTTTTTTACAGTCCTGTAAGAAATACGGCTCAAACACAAGGGTCGTTGAATTCGAAGGAGAAGTAATCTTAAAGAACTTTAACGTAAAGAGTGAGGATTGATATATCCCTCCTCATGTAGGTATCCCCCCTCATGTACGGAATAAGTTCTGTCCGTTTTAAGTTTTATTAATAAACTTAACTAATGTTGCTCCTTACTTGCAGTTGAAAAAACCATGTTTTTTCATTTAACTAAAGAACTAAATTCAGGTCCAGACTTACCAATAGGCCCACTAGGCCCGGGCCTAGGGGCGCACAATGCCAGAGGGCGCAATAAATTTACACTGAGTTATTTTTTTCTTAATAAAAACTGGGCTGATGTGATTTATCATCAAAGTACCAGGTGCACTCCACCGCCGCGCTGCCTATTCACAGAAAAGTTATTTTAAAAACACAGGAATTTCGTAACCACTTATCAGCGGTCAGATGTCTCCCAAGAATGGCAGCTAAGAGTCCGGTATCACTCTCTCTTTCATTACTTTTGGCTTATCAGTTGAGTTCTGTTCAGTGCTTCCACTATGCCCAAATTTTCGGGGATTTGGCCGAGAATCTCGCAAAACGGAGCGGCAAAACGCTTGGGCCTAGAAGCGTCAAAACTTTAAATCCGGCCCTGACTAAATCCCAGTTTATCACACTAGTAAAAAAAAACTACTCTTAAAAAGTATCTTGAAGACAGAACTTTATCCAACGAATTTCAGTTTTTCGGCTACTACCGATGTTAAAAAAAAGTATTTTTTTTTAACATCGTCTAGATATTAATTTACATTCTTTAGTATGTGATGTAGTCTCGTTTCACGGCTAAACCTTTTAAATACAGGGATATTCACCCATCTTAAAAAGTACTTGCAGAATCCCTGGCCTGTTGTGGATTTATTTATCTAGTTTTCAAGACCACACTCTACACATATAAAAAGAAGATAGCACATATTTCGAGCTTTGGAAAGCAAATCTGTTAGACCTAAAACATCCTAAAACATCGTCTATTTTCTCCTTTGTACATTACCTAGAACGAGACAGTCCCACCAGCAGCATTCCTAAAAGAATCCCCGGATTTACTACCTTTATGATCAAACAAACCAATAAAAGTTTAAATAGGGACAAGTCCTTTAATTAGACAGTGAAAACAGATAAAACAAATTCTGGATATTTCGGCCACATTCGCCGGAGGTCATTATCAGCAGATAAAGTGAATCTATAGAACCTTTGTATCTATTTTTCACTGTCTAATAAAAGGACTTATCCTCATTTGAACTTTTATTTGTTCGTCATAGAAAGGCAGTAAAGTCTTCGAAAAAATACCTTTGCCATCAAAGGATAAAGATACAGGAGGAGTCGAATCTCCTCACACACTAATAAAACAAACGATATTGTCCAGCACGTCAGTGTGTGTCTATTGGCTTAAAAAAATATGTTCCGTTCATAGTAACAGTTTTGATTCTGGTTGCAATTTTTGTATGGTTTGTACTTTTTTGTTACAAATTTTAACTATAATGGATTTCTAATTGATAAAATAACTAATTGGGTTTTCAACTTAATCACACAATGATTATAACCAAGTCTATATATAAGTTTGAGCTAAATTATTTTTCTTCATTTTTTAGCGCATTAACTAACTTCCCTTTCCCTTCTCCCCAATCCCTTCTTCCCTTTTCCTTCTAATTTCCCTTCGACATTTGAATTCAAAATTAGCCAGTTAAAATATAGACCTTCAAATTGGCGAATACTAGGTTCCATCCAATTTCAACTTTAGTTCCTCAATCCAGTTTCACCTTTAGTTTCACTTTTCATTCAGTTTCTCTTGTGTTCGCAGACAGAAGGGTATAAAAAATCCATATAACAATTGAAACCCACCTATCTCATTCTATTGCTCAATAGTCTTATTATTATAATATGTATTATATTATTACGATGTTGTTATTATAATAATCTTACAATTACAATAACATTAATATTATAATAATAATGATGCATAGTGATAATATTTGACGAGTGTGCTTTAGCTCCCTATACACATGTAGATGACCGGCGAAATTCGCTAGATGAATTTTTATTACACAAGATTTGAGCTCAATCTCTCGACTCAAACAAAATTAAAAAATACATCATATAAACTATAAGGAAGCATAGAAATATAACAAACTGCAAAAGAATCAGAATATTTTCACCTAAAACATATTTATTTAAGCGTGACATCTATGAACGAAATCTCATTGTTGTCAATTTGTTTCTTTTTTAATTACAAAATAATAGTTGTATGTACCTTACAGTTATACTGCACAATAAATAGTATAAAAATGCTATTTGTATTTTTTTCTTGGGGGGGGGGACCTAATAAAAGATAAAAACTGATACAAATTCAAAAAATCACTGACAGTAGGAAGTCTTTGGGTCTACTCGCCTCAACATTAAGCGAGAAGTACAGAACTATGGCAATATTAATACAATAAAACCATCGACTTTTCTTCACATGGTACATACATACTGGGGTTTCGACTAACAGAGGTCCGTTAAAAAAACCTTGAGTTACAGAGATACAAAATCACTAGAGTTACTCCCTACAGCCAAAACAAACTTAAGAATTAATTTATTAGTGTATTATAGACTTGACATATCAAGAATTTACTTTCAAATATCAATAATAAATTTAGTTTGCAAGGAAATGCACACCAAAACATTAACAGAAACTGATACAAAAATATGTTAAATAAAATTAATACATATCAAAGTTTACACGTTGCAATATGCATACCGGGGTTTCGACTAACAGAGGTCCGTTAAAAAAACCTTGAGTTACAGAGATACAAAATCACTAGAGTTACTCCCTACAGCCAAAACAAACCTAAGAATTAATTTATTAGTGTATTATAGACTTGACATATCAAGAATTTACTTTCAAATATCAATAATAAATTTAGTTTGCAAGGAAATGCACACCAAAACATTAACAGAAACTGATACAAAAATATGTTAAATAAAATTAATACACATCAAAGTTTACACGTTGCAATATGCATACCGGGGTTTCGACTAACAGAGATCCGTTGAAAAAACTTTGAGTTACAGAGATGCAGAATCAATAGATTTACTCCCTCCAGCCACAACAAAGTTAAGAATAATTTCATTAGTGTGTTATACACTTGACACATCAAGACTTTACTTTCAAATTTCAATAATAAATTTAGTTTGCTAGAACATAGACACTTGCACATAAACAGAGTCTAATAAAAATATATATTAAACAAAATTAATAAATGTCAAAGTTTATGCGTTGCAAACTGCATACAGGGGTTTCACCGTTTCGACTAACAAAGGTCCGTTGAAGAAACTTCGACATACGGAGGTAAACTTTGACTTGTGATGGTAAGGTTAAAATAAAATGACTTATCTACTGAATTTCGAGTTATAGAGGTAATTTTCGGGCCACTTCGTCTTACAGAGGTAAAATATAACTGCAAATTATTTCGAGCCATGCATGATTTTTCTTCGACTTGGGCACGTTTTTCCAAGGGGATTGAAAATAATCCGAGATATACAGGACTTCGAGATATCGAGGTTCGAGCTATCAAGAGTCGATTGCAATTGAAATTTTTTTAGACTGGCATTCAAAGAAAATGTTTTCATACAGAGCATTTTCTACCAAACTGTGATTTTGCTTTCAATCTAACATTCCAGCCAAAATTAGTCTACTGGAATCGCTTGATAAATTCGTTAAGCCAAACGTATCTTCTCATACAAAAACTTGGCTTCCTAAACTTAGCTTAAAAAACTTAGCTCATATTGCAATATAAATGATTTAAAGCCGAACTTGTCTACCATGACAAAACAAAGAAAAACATTTCGAGAAAACAACAGGTCTATGCAAGGCCGTATCCAGGGAGGGGATTAACATGTTTGACCCCCACCCCCTCCCCGCCCCGAACATTTCTTATAAAAACGAAACAAAACATTCACAACAATTTTTGAAGTATTTTTTTAAGTGTTTTACCAGCCACCCCCCCCCCAAGACCGAAGAAAGTACCAAGAATATCAAAGTAAAAAATATTTTTTAGTCCAATCATTTTCCTTTAGCTATTTGAAAATTAAGAACTGAATAAAAGACAATTATATTACTGACTATTTTATTACAGACTATTATATTATATTAAGACTATAATATATTACTGCATAGACTATTATAAAACCTTATGAGTTGCAAAAATGCACAACTGTCTTACACGTAAAATTGGGTTTCTGATTTTTTTCAATTTTTTGTTAGGATATATATGAATAATTATAATTTGATAAATTAAACAATCGGAATTCATTTTCACTGTAATTGATGCTTTAAATCTAGATTCTGATAAATGAGTTAAGGCTCTTTTTCCTTGAATAGTAGTCAAATTTCTCTTCAGAAACCTTATTTCGCATCAAACGATGAAATAGAACCTTCAGTTGGCAAACCTTTGTTCCTTTTAATTTTGGATCAAAATTGAAAATGTGTTTCTACCGTCTGTAAAATTGTTTTTAAGTTATTATGATCTGGTATTATGCAGAATTGCACTGGTAAGACAGAACTCAAAAGTCTTTTTTATAGAACATTTTTTGGAAAACTTCAGAGCATTTCGCTTTCAAATAGAAAAACCAGTCAAAATTCAATTAGAGCATCATTTGGTCCTTTTCTCTTAACATGATTTACCCTGTCTTGTAAGAAACGGCAATTCAGGTATTTTTGGCCTAAATAAAGCATTTTACAAGAAAGAAATCAAAATTTTCATCTTGTTTCATCCCGTTAATTTACAAGAGATTGAAATTATTCAAAAGAAAAAGAGCTAACCTGCATTCAAAAGCAAAATGAAGCTCAACTCGCTTTGGATAGCAGTGATGAAGCATTGCATTAACTATTGCACGTTCGGCGCCATTTGGAACAAACTTAAAACCAAACAAATGGGAGCTCAGATCCTGAAAAAGAAGAACTTTCATCGAATCCGACAACACTGGTAAGATTTGTAGGATACAGTTATCGATGTTGAAACCACATAAATTCGACGTTTAGTCGTAAAAGAATAGCTTCGTTTTTGGTCACGAGACTACTACACCGTTACCTCTCTAATGATTTTAGAAACGTAACTAGAATTGACACACAGTCAAAAACGTAATAGCAAGAAATTAATCTACACAACAAAAAAGTTGTTTAGTAATTGCCAGTCACTACAGCAAACAAATTTTCAGGGATGCGAGCCAACACCAAAACAGAGATGAATCACCGGAGATGGCAACACTGTGAAGTTAAGAATATGACCTTGAATCCGTCAATATTCAAATCCCACAGCCATTAGAAAGGTATGGATCAACCTTGTTCATACAACTTTTTATCCCACGGTGCACACCAAGTAAATACCAAACCATGTCCAACAGTAAGCCGAATAAACCGTTTTTTCGGCAGTAACCTGTTTTTTCTTGCTTCATTTTTCGTAAATAAAAAAAACACCAACTTAGAGTAGGGTACGGTTATAGAAACTATTTACGCTGATTTAAAATACACAAAATTTATCAAGAATGTGGTTGCAAGAAAAACTAAATTACATCCATGTGATTCAACAAAATAGGAGTAAATACTTAAAAAATGTAGGTGGGTCTCAGTAAAAGTATGTACGGAAATTCAGTCTTGAATAGTCCTTTGCTTAAAACTTCAATATTCTCTCTCAAATACAAAAAAAAATACTCAAATTTTATCTGTTATATGACCTCTATTTTCAGGGCTGATACTAAAGAATAAATGTTCAAGGAAAACTAAGGACAAATTTTTTTGAACATGCTTAGATATTTTTTTTTTTTTTAGATAAAAAAAAGAGATCAGACTAGAAATTGAACAAAAATTGACCAAATTAAACAAAAAATAACGAGGTCGAGGTCAAAGGCCGAGACCGAGTCTGCTGATTTTTAATTAAAATCAAGTAGTTGCAGGCATCAAGCGATGGTTTAATTTGTAAAAAAAAGCCAAGACAGATAATCCGAGTGAGTGAGAGGCAAATCTGGCATAAGCCCTTTAAAGGATTGTATAAAAATGATGTAATTTCACTTGTTGATAGATAAGTCTATCATCCATCCGTCCACACATCACTCCTCGGGCAGAACTAAGGGATGAAAGATCAGACTGATTTTGGCTTGACGCGTAACAGACAATGTCCACTGGACATGTATGCGAAGATTAAAATTCAAAATAGACTGAAAACCGACAACTTACATGAAATCAGATGATGATAAACCGGTATTTTTTTTTGTAAAAAAATATGAGATACCAATGGGCAGGGGGAATCGTAAAAATTTTAGGTTTACGCTTAAAGGCGATTTGTTTTTTTTGTAAATATGTTGCGGGATTCAGGAAAGACAGAAACCCCTCCCCATCGCTAGTGCGCCGAAATGTTTTCTCTTTTTGAGACGGAATCGTTCTTTACTTGTATGCAAACATTATATTTATTTACCTAATCATGCAAATAGAAGAGAAACAAGAGGACACAAAGTTAGAGAGAAATATTTTCCTTTTATTTATTTCAATTTACGCTTTTAATTTTATATTAAGGTAATTATAATTAACGCCTATTCAACGATGTTCCGAGAATGCAAGAGCTGATTTAGGTGTATTCAATTTCAACAGCAAAATAAAATTATTTTGAATATGAGGGGACTGCCAGACCACCAAACCCAGGAATTAAACTCCGAATGACACTTTTTCGACGTTATGGTCGTTATCGATACTTGTCCATTTCACGCACATTTTTGAATTGAAGTACAAGTTTTTGCCACAGAGATGTTTTTTTTTTCTCGACTACATCCTTTATTATTCTTATTAAAACAGACGCAGATGTTACCCGTTAGACTACCATCAGAAATTCCTTTGCCAGAAACTGCAAACACCACGGATCACCTTCAGAATCTTTACCAATGTTTTCAACAGCAACAACTTGGTCATTTGACTATATAAAACATTACCGTAAAAAAATAAAATTGGATGTACTGGAGCGTACTAACTAAGCTTGAATTATTATTTCAAACAGTAACGGCAATTTTGCTTAGCAATCATTACTGTTAAAAGATGATTCACTTCTAGTTTTTATAGGAAAAAATTATAAAAGTTTATAGAATATTAAATGTACTATTCATATACAAACATAGACCAACAAAATTTAGTACCTAACAAAGAACAGGTTTATTAAAAACTAAGAAACAAAATTTGGAAACGAATATACATTTTTAGAATCGTTTGATGGAATTTGAGATATTTTTGACATTTTTAGACGTCTTTGAAACTCTTTAAACCGTGGCTTAGATGGCAACCATGATCAATCCCCACCCTATTTACGTTTTTTGCGCTCGAGAGATTCTTAGGGAGGCAGGGGGCTATAGTTAAAAAACATAACTATGCAACTCTACAACGTGCGTTTAGTGAAAGTGAAAACTGGTCTAAAATTAACTCTCCCCATACAAAGGGGGGCAAAACCTCCCTAGATCTGCCACCGTCTGAAGAGCTTCTCACGAAAAGTAGAAGAATTGTGCTTAAAGTACCAAGGACATTAAAAATGAAATTTGTTTCTGTAAATTTTTTGAGTGGAAGCTTTAACAACCATATGCGTTTAAAAAAATTATGAAAACTTAGGAACTTAATTTTCAATGAAAAAAATGTCCATATGGAGTTGTGTAGTTTTAACACTTAGTGGGCGCCAAGTTTGAAAATAAGGATCGTGTGTGAAAAATCAGCAGAAAATGAGGTCATCCAGTTCAAGCCAATTGCATAAACAGGAAATAACGAGTGAATAACATTCTGGGGATCAGAAGACTGTTTATGTTGAGTACTTACAAGCGAAAAGCACCGTGATATTTACGGAATTATTTTCTATTTATTTTTGTTTTATTTCACGGTTGAGCATGGTAAAGATTCGCAAAAAAAACTTTGCGCAGAGCTTTTTACGTAAATATTCTTGAAAAAATAGAAGACAAACCATAGAAAATCCCACTTTTTAGGTACGAATAGTCCAAAGATGAAACGAGGGAGGAGGGGCAAAAGATGTTTTATTCTATTTCCTTAGTATATTACAATTGGCTTTTGAGGCATCAGGTACCTACAATAGCATGCCCCATCCACGGTCAATGTGCATACATACGATGCTCTATATAAATTACTGAAGTCTCAAATAAATGAAACCGGTGAAATGACAAAATAATTATTCACTGATATTTTAATAAATATGTTTATAAATAGTTAACTATTTGTTTAAACATTCCTTCCATGCGAAGTGCCCGGGGGAAAAATATCATATTGAGGGTGAAAGAGTCTTCACCTCTACTGACAAACTTTTTTAGGGTCGAAAGAGCCGCCACGCAGCAGTGTGCCCTAAGAAGCTGAGAAATTATCTACATAGCCTCTGAACAAGTTGAAACCAAATGACTATTTCAGAATAAAAACAACATTAAGGTGTCTGAATAGAAATTCAGGTACTCTTGCATTATATGGGCCTTTACAAGGAAACCAGTCACGAAAAACCCGTTTTTGACGGGTTAACCGCTATAGAGTAATACAATGATAGCGTGGTTTTTGCTGCGTATACGATATTTAAACTGTTGTTTTTTGGGGTTTAAGGGGGGGAAGGTACCTAGGCTAGGTTAGGTTACGTATTTAATATATGCTATGCTTTACCCCCCCCCCTAATGTGCAAATATATAGCCCAAATTTGTATCTAAACTATTATATATTCATCCTATTTTATTTTATTTCATTAGCATTAGCCAAACTTGACTTTTTAGAAAGGCCCATATAATGTAAGAGTACCGAAATTCATAACAAGGAATTTCACTATGATATGAGTAGATGAAAGGATTGGAAAATACATTACTATTTTCTCTAATTGCTATTCTAAGCAGCTACTCTGCGTTTTTGGTTTTCTTCTTTTTTAGCGACCCCTTGCAATTTCTGGTTGTCGACGTTTAATAGTCTCAAACCTAAGTGCGATAATCAACCATGGTAATTGTAAAGCATCCTTTATTTTTGATAAGATAACTTTCTTCTGTAGGACAAAAACAACAAAGAGAGATAAAACTGAATGAAAAAACAACAAACGAGACTGTGACCAGTAAAGTGAAAAGATGAAAGACTCAAACAACGCGGATATTCCGTCTGTATGTAAACTACGCGTCTTCAGCACATTAGATACTTGTACACAAGGAAGAATTGGGTAGAAGGAGTCCCTTCTTCTCTGAGAATGATCTGAAAGACTCTCCATACAAAATATGTATAGTGGCCTAGATATAGGTCTTTTTTTTGTGCCCCGCCTAAAAGAAACTCACTTAGGAATAAAGTGAACATACCCCTCGATGCCTTTTTTGTCATTTTCGTCGGAAATGAATTGTTTCCCCCTCCCCCTATATATACCGATCCAGGGTATATATTTGCACATTAGGGGGGGAGAGTAAGTTTAAACTTACCTCTCATTTGCATCATAAATAAACTTTACCCCACCCCCTAATGTGCAAATATATACTCCGAATTGGTATATATAGGGGTGGGGTTAAAATTCACTTCCGACAAAAATGATTATTATATTTGGAAAGAGCATAAAAAGAGGCATTGAGTGGTATGTTCAATTTATTCCTAAGTCAATAATATGAACTACCGAAAATTTACCTTTTGTTTTACCTTAATTAAAACATTTTAAGGCTGATAATTATTACCTTGCATAATATTTGCAATTCTCGAACCGCACCAGTTAGATTGCTTCCTGGAACTAACAACTTGCGTCGTCCACCACTGTGCAAAGAATATATTCTGTCAACATTCATAAGGCAAATATCATAGGAAGACAACAGCTGATTGCGCTCCGTAATGCCATCCTAAAATACAGAATACACTTTAGCACAAACAAAGCCTTAACTATCTAAAATATCCATTCACAATGAACATTACCAAATATCTGTAGTAGCATTTAACAACGGGCACGACAATTTCGATATAAGTGTTATAAGCTTGCAACACTTTGAGCCACAATTTTGCGTGCTACATTTTTATTCACCTGACCATTAAATAAAACTATATATACCCCCTACCCCTATATATACGGGCACGAAAATTTCGATATAAGTGTTATAAGCTTGCAACACTTTGAGTCACAATTTTGCGTGCTACATTTTTATTCACCTGACCATTAAATAAAACTAAAAAAGATACGGGATAAGAACATCAACAAAAGATTGAAGAGGAGAAGGCCCTGAAACGGTAACCCCTTTTTTGTGTTCCTTTTCCTCCGTTTAAAATTTGTCTCGAACTTAAATGTATTGTATCGGATTAACGACGATTATTGAATTCTATGGTCCTTGCGTCGGTCCTATACTATGTTGCTACAGTTGAGAATTTTCATATATAAGTGCATTATACCAAGCTGTTATGGTCAATTGTCTATTTTAGGCAAGTTACCTTAATAAAATGAATTAAAATAGCTGGTGGTTTTCTTCTAGAGACTGCATCATAGTTTGACGTGAAAATTTAAACTCATAAAAACTTTTCGCTATTCAATCAACCAGGGACGCGTCGTCCAATCTGGCAACAGTAGTTCCCGCCTATTTGAACCAATAAAAATAATCTATCCCCCCCCCCCAAAAAAAAACAATTTGCCTCACCAATAGTCGTTTACTATACATATGTATAAATGGATAGTGCAAGAAAAAATTAGTCGAAATCAGAAGAACATATAACATAAAACTAAAAAAAAGTCAATTTAGCGCATGCGTGAATTTAACCAAAGCTGTCCCTATGGAGTTATAAGCTTTAAACAATCATGCCAAAACTTGGCGGGCCAGAGTAAACTCACTTCAGAAGAGAAACCTAGCATAACATACATAGAGCATACGTGTCATGACACAAACATGAGATAAAGTTCCACTATATTTAACCTGAAGCTCCCACCCCCACCCCCACCCCCCAAAAAAAGAAAATGTCTTTATAAGTACGACAGTCCGGATTATGGCTAAGAAATCACTTTTCTATCTATACCGCCTCCCTGGAAAAGTCTCCTCCTCCCATAATCCCCCTATGAGGTACAGCGAATACTTATGGCACAGAGCATTAGGACACATATTTAATCGCAAAGATAACCATTTTTAGCCAAATCCTATTCAAAATTTATCAAATTAGTTTTTTCAGCTTAAAGACTAAATTAGTCTTCCCAAGTAAAAAAAGAAAAAAAAATGTTGCTAGTCTATCAATGAAACATTGACTATAATCTGCCGTGTTCTTTTAACATCCCATCATGTCTAGCAATACAACACCTGCCTAGAGCCAAGGAAGTCAGAGATTCAGAGGAGCAAAAAATTCAGAATGCTAATAACCAACCTCTAATCATGTTAAGACTTAGCCTCCCCATACAGCAGTAAATTCTGTGACTGAAAATTTTGACCATGAAAAATGGGCATAATTTCAAAGCCAGCCTCTTATTCTTTCAAAATTTGTCTCTTAACGCTTTACTCATCTTAAGCGTAAACCCGAACATTGATTGTTTTATGTTAAATTCTGTAGGCATCTAGATTTATTCATCTTATGCATTACGTATTTTGTGGCCACTTGCTATTATTTAGCCCTTCTGTTCTTTTCTTAGACGATACTTCTGGAAGAGACGAACTCCCGATTCTCTAAACCCCAAGGCACGAGCCTGTGGCTTTTGACCTGAAGCCCTTGAGACAGGTTTAGGAATTCATAAAGGTGACCTGAAAATTGAAGATACACTTTTCAAAATCCTGGGTCGGGGGACAATTTTTTTGAATTTCTTAATGAAAATACCACAAGAAAATATTTTCCAAAATCTGAGAGGGGTATAGAGGACCTAAGAATTTGCTGGTATAAATATACAAAAGGGTTGTTGGACAAATTAAAAGGAAATTAAAGTTGTTTCAGTGAAAGAGATTAAAAAAAGGCTTTCTTTTCACCGAGCTCGGTCTCCTTGTACTGAAGATAAATACCATTAAGTATTTTGACCCTATAATACTAGAAAATTTCTTCAGAAATAATTTGAATGAATACATATACTGATATATCAGTAATAGCCTTCTTCATGCTCTAACACAAAAAGGAAGTCCTGGGTACCCCACCCCCCCATATGGCTGGTAAATTATAATCAAGAACAGCAATGTGTCTCCTCTTTGAATGTTGTCAACTGTTGGTTAATCAGACTTGATCTATAAGGCTTCTGAAAAGGCCAGGCAACATTGGTAAAAGATGTAATAGGAATCGTTCAATCCAACCATTGTTAATTTTGTATGTACTATAGATGGCACTTTTATTATTCATTAGATAGCGCTATGGTAAGACAATAAATAAATGCTAGTATTCTTCTAGTCTGTTACAAATTTAAGTTCAAAGACCTGAGAGACAACAATAATATTTAGCAATTTTAGATAATGCATTGAAGTATTCGTGACTTCACTCATTATCTCCATACATATTCGGTTTTTTGTATTTTGGGCTAGAGATTCAAGAACATAAAGGATTGCCCAAATGTACTTCCAAGGCAATTTAGCAAAAGGTAAAAAGCATGGGCGGGCAGACTATCTTGGATACTAGCCAGTTAAAGCATAGAATTCAACCTGAGCTTATGAATATAGCCTAAAGTAAACAATTTTAGAGGCAAAAAAAAACACCTCTTAAATCATATCTACATCATCTACTGATCTACATCTGACAAAAACACACACGTAATTCGTTAGTGTTATATGAAAACCGTTAATCCCATTTTTAGTAAAAATGAATTGTTAGCAGTCTTATTGTAAATTTGACCAAGTTGGTCGGACTCTCTTATTCTAAAATTACCATTTAATTTGGATTAGGAGCTTCAGTCGTCAAATCAAAAAACTTACTTTCGAAACTGAAAAAGTAAATTCAAAACATGAATATTTACTATAGAAAAATTTATAAGGAGGAAAATTACATTAAATCCTAGGTTCATTTTACAGATTATTTACTCAGAAGATTAACTACTAGCCAAATGCATGAAATAGAAAAAGAGATCTACTCTTTTATGAGCATCGGAAATCAATTGAATCTAATTGAACAATGGAGAAATATTCGCCTCCCCCTCTGTATAATGTCACATGATTGTTTCCAACTAGTGATTGGCAGGGAGTCGGGGACGGTTTCCAGCTATGTATAATAAGACTTTTCAATAAAAAAAAACGTTTCTGCTAGAAATTTTTAATTTCAGAGAAAAAGTCACTCTTCAATTAGAACAACGTGGTTTGAGACACTATTTTTTTTAATTAACAAAGTTACTAATTTATACGTGAGCATGCCAAAGTGTTTGCTTTTTTTAGATTGTATCTTATGTTAATGCTATCACTTTCGACCCTTAAAACGGCACTATAACTTTCAATTTCGAATAGAATGAGTAATCTCCTAATTTATTCGTTGCTATGTCGGTCCTATGTTAGTTCCGGCGTTTTGTCAAGTGTTCGTGCCTATCTTTCTTTTTGTGTTCGTTACAGTGTATATTCTTGTGTTCATTGTCGTGTTTGTTTCTCTGTTCGATCCCATGTTCATGCCTGCCTCTATTTTGCTGCATTCCTTCACTCCCTCGTTCCAGTGTCTTTTCCTGTTTTGTTCTTGTGAATCATCTCGTGTTCATTTCTCTTTTGTCAGTTTCAACAGGCCTTGACAGACACATGATGTTATACCAACTATTATCTATTTTGCCACGAAAAAAAATAGTTTGTTTATTAATAGTACCAAAAATACAGTTTTCAGTTTTCCCAATCACATTTGACCCTTTAAAAGAGCACTAGAACACTTCATTTACAATTGAATGAGCCCCACTGAGCATCCTAGGACAACCCTTTTGTGCAAAATGACGAGCAAAAACAAAAAAAAAACTAGTTGCCACATCTTTGGTCTCTATGGATCGTTTTAATTGGCTTAGAAATAATAAGAATTTGTAATCCTACTCGTCAAACTGCTAATCTTTAATATCTACGTTGAAACTTCGGCTTCCAAAGCTTTCAAGTTAAGCCGGGTAGTCGGAATTTCAATTGGGTTTCCTCGCACCAAGGAATCTTTTTATAATAGCCTAAAAACAGCTCAATAGTAACCAAAATTCTAAAAACGGAATTTTGATACCAATAGATACATCAAAAGAATCAGATTTTTATGCTGATTTCAAATTTATAAGTTTCATTAAGTATTACTAAGGGAGGGAATTACGTGGGAGGGAGAAGGGAGTTCCCCCTTTTCATGGGGGAAGGGATATTTCTATGAAAGGGGCGCCGGATTTCCCAGCATTATTTAAGAACGATCAGAAAATAAATGCAAAAACAAGTTTTTTCAACTGAAAGTAAGGAGCAATATTAAAACTTAGATCGAACAGAAATCATTATGCATATGAGGGGGTTTGCCCCCTATTCCATACCTCGCTCTTTACGCTAAAGTTTTTTTTGTACTTTCAAAAGAGCTACCTATTCTAATTAAACGGCCTTTGTGATTCAGGGGTCATTCTTAAAGAATCGGAACAAAATTCGAAATTTAGCGTA
>CM051269.1:22155657-22195657 GCA_027921565.1 Artemia sinica | reverse complement strand
TGTTCCAAAAAACCATCAATTTGTGATTCCCCGTAATTCCAAATAACTAAAATATCATCCATATATCTGCCCCAAAATTGGGTTTCAAAAAATATCGGCTTTCTATAGCTAAATTTTCTACATACTCTACATAAATATTTGCTAACAACGGATTTAAAGGCCCTCCCATTGCCAATCCCTTATTTGATGGTAAAAATTATCTCTAAACGTGAAGTAATTAGTATACCTGCTGGTTATTCTGACTAAATTTAATATAGTTTCCAGTTCAATTCCCGAAGATAATTCTTCTATCTCATTTTTACGTTCCTCAAGTTTTTTGGATAAAATACTAAACGATTTATCAAAAGGAATGTACGTATACATGGATTATATATCAAAATTGAACAATCTAGATTCTTCTGATATTTCTACACTTATAAGTTTATCTTTTAAAAATCCCGAGTTTTTTATATACGAATTTTGGAGAAATAATAATGGTTTAAGTGTCATTGCTGCCCATTTCTCGATTTTTACCGTTGGTGAATTGGTTTTTGAAACAATAGGTCTTAAAGGGATACCTGTTTTATGTATTTTTGGTAAACCATATATTCTAGGGCTAACTGATCCCCTTGGAAAGAACTTGTGATACATCTGGGGTGTGATACTTCCATTTGTTTTAAGGTCATCGAAATCTTTTCTTAATCTTTTAACATACAGTTCAGTTGGGTCTGAGTTAAGTTTTTTTATATGTTGAAGTATCACTTAGAATTGTTTCTATTTTACTATCATAATCATCTTTTTCTAGGATTACTACTGTATTGCTCTTATCCGCTTTCGTTATTATTAGAGAATCATCTCTTTTTAAATCTTTTAAAACTTTAATATCTTTGTTCTGAACGTTTTCTTGATAACTACCAAAATTTGTTAAAATATTCACTACCCCTAGTCTTAACTCATCTACATTATTTATATCTTTTGGAAACTTATTAATCTCTGTTTCAATCATTGAAATAATTTCCTCTATCGGTACATTTTTAGGATTTAGTCCAAATTTTATACCTCTTTCAAGGATTTCCGTTTGTTCTTTGGTTAACTCCTTTTTGCTTAAATTAATCACCCCAGGGCCTGGGAAATAATTAGGGCCTTGAAAAAATAATTTGTGAGTTTTCTTTTCCTATTTATTTATATATTTTCTTTTGTTTGTTTAGTATGTTTTTTATGTTGATGTAAGAATTTTTTTCCGTTGAGAAAGGCTCCCGGATGTGGGGCCGAAATATTCGGAGTATTTTTGTTTAATTAAGTGTTTTGTATTCACTGCTTTATAGAAATTAAAACCCGTTTTCTTGTTTAATTTTTTGTAAATGGAAAAGCAGTGTGGTCTAAGAAATTATTTACGTCTAGCCTACGGGTGGCAAAAGACCAGTTCAATTTTATTATTTTTGAATTTAGCAAAAAAAACATGCCAATATAATTACACAACAAAAGTTTTTAGAAAAGTGCAAAGTAAATAAAATGATTCCAAAATCGTTCTGTTTTAATTATCATTTAAATACATATAATGAAGAAAAGCACACGAGAAAGGTAAATTTACTAAACTTATACCATGTGCTGAAAGATAAACGTTTCCAGAGATCACAAGTTGTAAAAGAAATAGATTTTAAAACATAGCCTGGTGATTTTCTTAATACAAATGATTTCCAACAAATTATATCAATCTTTAAAAATTCTTTTGACCATGTTCTAATATTATCTAGGGAAAGACTAAACCAAAAATTTTTGCAGTTAAAAGGGGAACAAGAAAAACAAAAACCATCAATGCATAAGCCTAATTATTTCCCAGGCCCTGGGGTGATTAATTTAAGCAAAAAGGAGTTAACCAAAGAACAAAAGGAAATACTTGAAAGAGGTATAAAAATTTGGACTAAGTCCTAAAAATGTACCGATAGAGGAAATTATTTCAAAGATTGAAACAGGGATTCATAAGTTTCCAAAAGATATAAATAATGTAGATGAGTTAGGACTAGGGGTAGTGAATATTTTAACAAATTTTGGTAGTTATCAAGAAAACGTTAAGAACAAAGATATTAAAGTTTTAAAAGATTTAAAAAAAGATGATTCTCTAATAATAACGAAAGCGGATAAGAGCAAGACAGTAGTAATCCTAGAAAAAGATGATTATGATAGTGAAATAGAAACAATTGTAAGTCATACTTCAACATATAAAAAACTTAACTCAGACCCAACTGAATTGTATGCTAAAAGATTAAGAAAAGATTTAGAAAACATTAAAACAAATGGAAGTATTACACCCCAGATGTATCACAAGTTCTATCCAAGGGGATCAGTTAGCCCTAGACTATATGGTTTGCCAAAAATACATAAAACAGGTATCCCTTTAAGACCTATTGTTTCAACAACCAATTCACCAGCGGTAAAAATCGAGAGATGGGCAGCAATGACACTTAAACCATTATTATATCTCCAAAATTCGTATATAAAAAGCTCGGAATTTTTAAAAGATAAACTTATAAGTGTACAAATATCAGAAGAATCTAGATTGTTCAGTTTTGATATAAAATCCATGTATACGTATATTCCTTTCGATAAATCGTTTAGTGTTTTATCCAAAAAACTTGAGGAACGTAAAAATGAGATAGAAGAATTATCTTCGGGAATTGAACTGGAAAACTATATTAAATTTAGTCAGAATAACTAGCAGGTATACTAATTACTTCACGTTTAGAGATAATTTTTACAATCAAATTAGGGGATTGGCAACGGGAGGGCCTTTAAGTCCGTTGTTAGCAAATATTTATGTAGAGTATGTAGAAAATTTATTTATAGAAACATATTTTTTAAAACCAAAATTTTGGGGCAGATATATGGATGATATTTTAGTTATTTGGAATTACGGGGAATCACAAATTGAAGGTTTTTTGGAACATTTAAATAATCTTGGAGGAGAATTAATTTTTACAATTGAAAAGGAAACAGAGAATAAGTTATCGTTTCTAGATATTTTGATCCATAGAAATAATAACGAACTAGCGTTTTCAATTTACCGTAAACCGACTAATAACAACCGTTACTTGTCTTTCACATCATATCATCCGATCCAGGTAAAAAGGGGTGTGGTTATTTCATTAGTTGATATGGTATTAAAATTAGCATCACCAGAATACATAAGCAATGAACTAATTTTCATTAAGGATATTCTAATAGGTAATGGCTATCCGGAAAATATGATTTCTCAAATAATTGAAAAAAGGAAAAAAAAATTTGACGGAACCAAAAATATTAGAAGAAGATGGGTCAAATCAAGAAACAAATTACATAACTTTGCCTTTTATCCTAATATTATCACAAAGAATTAAAAAAACATAATATAAATACAGCATTTAAGTCAGGACAAAATATAAGCTCGTTGTTAAATAAAGGGAAAGACAAGGTACCAAGAAATTTGCAAAAGGGAGTATACAAAATTCCATGTTCTTGTGGTAAATTTTATGTGGGAAGAACACAACAGATTTTAGAAAATAGGCTACAGCAACACAAGAATGCCATAGATTGCGCTCTAAAACAAAACAAATCACCAGAGACGTTTGAGTCAGCTGTTGCAGAATATCTTTATAATTTTCCTCATCACAGTATTTTATTTGATCAAACAAAAATAGTAGATACGTCTGTAGGACTTTTACAAGGCTTCAGGGAAATTATAGAAATAAAAAAGATAATATTAGTATCAATAGAGATGAAGGGAACTTTAGGATCAATTCGATTTATAATAGCTTAATTAAAAGCAGGTAAAATTTTCAACCAGTACTATTTTTGATAATAGTTCGGATACGAATGATGACCTTGCGGACAAAGGTCAGACTGGGTTAAATGCTGGGAAAGGTAAACGAACTGCAGCTAAGCTTGCAAGCAAACGAGTCTGTTCAATTTATAATTTAAACATTGGGTGATTAACCTGTGAGATCTATTTAGGGGTTATGGGCCGGAGTTAGCTGACCTTTTTCGTTTTAGTTTAAGTATAAAGATATTTTCATTTTTTGATAGATCTCCATTTATATTCTGTGAGAAGTCGTGTTCCAATCAATATAAGCATTCGATTTTGTTTATACGCCAGTGAATGCAATTGTTTATTTAATATGTGAGTTTTCTTTTCCTATTTATTTATATTTTTTCTTTTGTTTGTTTAGTATGTTTTTTATGTTGATGTAAGAAATTTTTTTTCCGTTGAGAAAGGCTCCCGGATGTGGGGCCGAAATATTCGGAGTATTCTTGTTTAATTAAGTGTTTTGTATTCACTGCTTTATAGAAATTAAAACCCGTTTTTCTTGTTTAATTTTTTTGTAAATGGAAAAGCAGTGTGGTCTAAGAAATTATTTACGTCTAAACTACCAATATTATGTTTCAAGGTTATTAAGCCACATGCAAAAAACTGTACACATATAACGCTAAAATAAGTTACATATGTCAAAAAAAATCAACGAATTGGAGGTTTTAGGAAATGATGTCAAGTGAATTATGTATGTTAAATATAAACAATTTATTAAATAGCTGGTTATTTATTATTAGTTTTAATGACCTTAAAAAGTAGAGTTGTGACAAAGAGTCAAACCTTAGCGTAAAAAGCGAGGCGTTAAAGAGGGGATTGCCTCTTTCATATACGGAATAATTTCTGTTCGTTTTAAGTTTTAATGTTTCTCCTTACTTTCAGTTAAAAAATTTGTTTCTTTTTATCTAATTTCTGAGTGTTTCTCAACTAATACAGGTTCGAATTTGGCTCACCGTACATAGACATATAGACATAGACATATTTTATTAAACTTACTCTTTTTGGCGCTAAAAGCACTAATACCGAGGGTTTTTACAAATACGACAAAGTTAAATAACAAATACGACAACAAAAAATGAATAAAACCATATTACTTTTCTTAGGATTTGTTGACCATGTCTGTACAAAAGGGGACAAAGGAATGCTGATAGCGAGTCGTACGGCATGTCACTGGGTTGAGCTTGTATTGTGTCCGGGTACGGGACATAACGGGGGCTAGCGGGGACAGGATCGTCCTGTGTTTGCTGTTACGGAGCAGGAAATGGCCAAACTGGCAAATTAGTCTCTGACGGGGGTTAAAAAGTGACTCGAGGCCAAGAACCGCAAGCGTATTGTCATAAGTAGTGAAGGTCTGACCCAGCATAATCTTACAAGCCCGTATTTGGATAGCTTCGATATCTTGACACATCCCAGCACTCAACTGTACACTAGGGCCCCACACTGGGCACGCATATTCAGTGATGGGTAGGATAAGAGTCTCGAAGGCAAGCTTCATGCAATTCACACTGAACCCGAACTACTTCATGGTAATCAGTGGAAACCCTTGCTTCATGGTAACCAGTGAATATGCCGCGCATACCCTTTTCGCACAAGGTCACCTACGTGGTTGTTGAACTTACAGTCAATGGAGAAGATTGCCCAAGAATTTTCTCACTGCCAACTGGTTTAAACAGGGTAGGGGGCTTCTGGAAGTCCGATTTAAGAGGGTTAAAACGCACCACCTTGCACTTCAGCTCATTGATGGTAAGGCTAGCTCGCTCGCATTCATTCTGAAAAACCGTGGGTAGACTAGGATCAAAAAAGGGGAATGCTGATTGGCCGTTAAGTAGGTATTTAAGTAAGAATGACAGATCATCCACGAATTTATATCTGTCCTTGAAAGTACGCAGGATGAAGTTTATCACAGCGAGGAAAATAATCCCGGCTACTTTAGTGCCCTGAGGGGTACCGCAAGTGATTGGGAGAAATGCAGAATTTGAAAGGTCTTCGCTAAGAGCAAAAACGCACTGCTCCCACTGGGAAAGAAAATCAGCAACTAGACGCAGCAAGTCACTTTTGGCGCCCATTTCACTAAGGTTATTGAGATCGATAATGTGTTTGATGAGATCGAAGGTTTTCCTGTTATCAGCGAGGGCCAAGTCTACGAAGCTTTTCCCTTTCTCGAGCCACGATACAATGTCGTAATACAGACGCACCAAGTACACTGACATGTTTGAGCCGCTGAGGCACCGGTACTGGAAAGGGTCTATATTTGGTTCTATATCACTCATCAGCGGTCTTGCAAGGAAGGTCTATGTTACCTTGGCCGTGCAAGGAGTCAGCGAGATAGGCCTTCAGTCATCGCATGATTTGGCGAGGATTTCTTAGGGATCACTTTGATGTAGGATTTTTTCCAGGGTTGGGATATTTTCGGAGTGTTATGCAAAGGTTGATGATACTAGCGAGAGCGGTAGCAAGGAAGGGCGCAAATTCACGAAGGAGAATCACTGGGATTTCTCCAGGATATGAGGAGCTACGAGGTTTGAGCTTCAGCAGTTCTATGTACACTTGTTGGGGCTAAACTGACGGCCGTTGTTCACAAGGTGCACTAGTGTCAAACACTGCAGCTAGTTCCTCTTGTGAAAAACTCGGATAAGTGGTTCAAATACAAGCAAAAAAAACATTAACCTCAGTAGCTGTTACGTAAGTCTCGTCATCTTTCAGGATTTTTAAGGGAGGATCATGGGTTTTACCTGTTAATCTTTTCACAGACTCGTGCCATTTTTTTCTGTTACTGAATAGGGTAGGATCAACATGGTTAGACGCATAAGTTCATCTGGCTGTGCGACAAAAAGCAACGACTTTGTTGCACAATCGAGCATCATGCAAATGGCCCCGCTGTTTGATAAGGGCTTTAATCTCAGGTGTGATCCACGGTCGTTCAGTATAAGATCTATAGACTGTTGTTGTTGGAAAGTGCTCCTTGTATTTTTCGTGCAAGCCGGAGTTAAAAAGCTGAGTCTTCTTGTCAAGATTCTGCTCATTTATGATTTCTGAGGAATCATGCTGGCCGATCTAGCGTCCAAAGGAACAAATATTTGAATCAGTGGTGGGATGCACGACAAACTGTGTTCGTTTCAGTCTTTTTGTCGGAGCTTTTGCTTTCCAAAGAACAGCAAAGTTTTCAGATTTTCCTAGTGCACTCAAACAGACCGGGTCGGTGTAAAACTCGTTGGAATTAGTTAGGATCAAGTCCAATGTTCAAATGGCTGTATGGGTTGGAGATTTTACAACTTGCTTAAGTCCGAGGCTGTGAGCCAAGTACTGATTGTTAGTGTGGTTAAAATCACCACACACAACGATGGCCGGAGAACTGAATTTGGTGCGGCAATAGTTCTACTCCTTTCTGGAGGTGCAAAATCAGTTCTTTACGATTTCTGGCACTCCCAGGGTAGTAAACTGCCACTAAAATAATGCAAGAGAAATGGCGAGGTAGTAACTTGGGCTTTGTGTAAATCTATAGAGACTCATGGTCTGAATCTTGTAGATTGTTCAAGAACCGATAGGGAATATCGTCCTTGCAGAAAATAGCAACGCCTCCACTGTTGCGGTTTATGCCTCTGTCTTCTCTTGTTACAAATCTAGTGGCGAAGCCAGAGACTGAGCAATTTTGTTCAGTCACATTCCAGCATTCGGTAATTGCAGCAATAGCCATGTTATTTTTCCGCAGGACAGTTTCAATTTCATCCATTTTGTTAGAGAGGGATCGGGTGTTACAGAGTAACATCTTGGGCCTTACTCTCTTCAGACAAGGTGGTTCAGGTCTTAGTACTGGTGGTGGGCAAAGGGTATAGTTGATAGGTGAACTAGCAGCTGCCGGAAGGAGTAAAGTTGGGAGCTCCGTAAGTCGAATCGAGACAATGTTCTGGTAGGTCGAAGGGCACCGGTTGTTTGTGCGCGAGTGTCTCTCAGTCATAATAACAGATATTGGTAGACAATTAAGGGGTCTTCGCCTTCTGGCTTCAACGCCTGCTCTACATCCACGCCGTTTTTTATGTCTCCTTTTACGCGGTGTGCGGGAGTCCTCTGCTTCGGATTTCAGTAAGTCCAGCGAAGTTAAAACCACTAGTATAGATGGCGCCAAAACGGTTGAATTTAATTTGCTAAGTGATTTTAGCTGAAAAATCTCAGTGGAGGCTTCAATCTGCCTGATCTCGGCAGCTAAATTTAGCACGAAAATCACTATTAAAGACTATATGGTTTTCTTTTCACACAAAAATCGCCTACGGCAGGATTAGAACCTGTAACCTTTAGAGCAGAATTCCAACACACTATCCACTGCGCCGCGTAAGCTTTAGCAAAATAAACTTAAACTAATATGTTGGCCTGTATTGTCGAAGGCGCAAGAGCCATCTATATGAATCCAATTACAGTTACAATCTTCTGAAGTAAATTTCACAACAAACCTTGAGAAAAAGTCCTAATGGGTAGTAAAAAATTTTGCTGAAAAATCATTGAAAAGGTCTATATGGTTTTCATCTAGCAAAAGCAGGAAAGACAGGGCACAAATAAAAACTAAACTAAGATAATGACCTGCATTGCCAAACGGCGCAAGAGCCATCTGAGGGGTCATTACAACGGAATTTGTATTATAGTTTTGGCAAAGTTTCCCCTGTGTAAAATTTCCTCAGGACACTCTTAATTTCTGTTCGAATAACCCCTCTCCTGCTTCTGTGAGACCATTGGTTCAATACGGTCATCCGATTGCACTTAAGTTTTTAAAGAAAAAAAAGGTGAAGAATGCGGTATTGGACTTTACAGTCCCTACCGGCGGTGCTGATCTCCTTTTCTTGGCCCTTCAGCCAGGAAGTGCAATGGGGGGAGGAAGCAACCATCCTCTGCTTTCTCACACCCTTCCTGTTTACCTTTGTCCAGATTTCTCCAGGTATCCTTTTAAGCCTGGGTCGACTCTGGCTGAGCTTAAAGAGCCACACCACTGACCCTCCTTCCCAAACGAAATAATTGGGTACACTAGGATTCGCTCCCTCGTCCTCTCGGACAAAGGATTGTAAATCCAGCGCACCAATCCACTCGGCTAGGACTAGCACTAGCACTCTAGCTTTTGACACTTTTAAAGAACTTTCCTACTCTAATTAAACAGCCCGTGTGTTTCAGGAGCCGTTCATAAAAAATTAGGACAAACAGTCAAACTTCCTAAAGAAAAAAAAAAACAAATAAATACGCAAAGTGATCCTTCTTCTGGCCAAAAAAACAAAAAAAAAATTCCATATTTTTGCAGATAGGAGCCTGAAACCGCTACAGCAGGGTTGTTGGATGCGCTGAATATGATAGTTTGATTTTCATTAAAATTCTGTTACTTTTAGGGGGTGTTATACCCCTATTTCAAAAATCAGGCAAATTTTCTCAGGCTCGTAGCCTTTGATGGATAACACTAAATCTATTAATACTTATATATTTGGAATCAGCATAGTAAGCCAATTTTCTTTATATATCTATTGGTTTAAAAAATCAGTTATATAAAGTTTCGGTTACTATTGAGCCGCGTCGCTCCTTACTTACAGTTTGTTACCACGAGCCGCAAAGCTTTTAGCACTTTTGAAAAACTTTCATATTCTAATTAAATAGACCCCTGTTTCTCAGTTGCCGTTCTTAGAAAAATTAGGACAAACTGTCAAACTTTAACTTAAAGAGCAAAGTATTGAGAAGGGGGCAAACCTTCATATACAGAATACTTTTTCTTTGTTTTGAGTTTTAATGTTGCTCCTTACTTTCAGTTTAAAAAAACTTGTTTTTTATTTAATTACAGATTGTCTTTAAAACAATGCCGGTAAGTCTGGCTCACCCTCCATGAAAAATCCCCTCCCTCACGGGAAACTCCTCCTTGGAAATTTCATCCCACGTAAAGTGCAAATTCCCTCCGGACAGTTCCATCCTCGATGAAAATCCACTCCCCCTCCGTAAAATTTCTTGCTGGCGATTCAGCCTGAAAAACTTTCCTTAGTATACTTATACTTGAAAAAGACTTTAATCTCTAATCGGTTTCTCGATCTCTCTGAAAATGCCCCCTTCCGTGGTAATTTTTTCCTGGAAACCAAAACACGCGAAAATTGCCCTCCAGATAATTTTTCCGGAACATCTTCACATGCAAAATTGAGCTGGCAAAGATAAAATAAGACAATTAACAAGAATTTCATATAGGAATTCTGTCAAATCTCCCAAGTGTAAAATTTCCCTGAAAAATCCATCCCCCGGAAGTCCCCCGTGGAAAATTCTCCCTATGGAAACCCGCCCAAGAACAAAATCTCCCCTCCCCCTTCCCCAAAAATGTCTGTCGAGTTCCCAATGACAAATACTATGTGTAAACAATGGGCAATTTATATGACTTACAGGCCTCTCTCTACGGGCTGTTGGGGGAGGGGGGGGTATTTTACCCTTAAAGAAATAGTTATTAGATTTTTCTACTATAAAGAAAAAAATAGCTGTGTCAAAATTCTGATCAGATAACTTTGGAGATTCGTTGGAGGGGGAGGCTGCCCTCCAGTCCTTTTGGTCACTTAAAACGGCACTAGAACTTTGAACTTTGTTTGAATGATCCCTCTCCCGATCTTCTAGGACAACTAGTTCGATACGATCACCCCTGGAAAAAAAGCAACAAACAAATAAACACGCATCCGTGAAGTTTCTTCTGCCAAAATTGTCATAATTCTACATTTTGTATATAGGAGGTTGAGACTTCTACAGTAGGGTTCTCTGGTACGTATTTATGGTTCTAGTCCTTAGTACATACATTAGGGTTTTTGTACTTATTTCTCTGGAACGGATATATCTGATGGTGGGATTTTCATTAATATTCTTTGAATTTTATAGGGTGTTCCCCCCCTCATAAATCTGGCAAATTTTCTCAGGCTCGTAACTTTTAATGGGTAAAACCAAACTTGATGAATTTTATACGAGTATATTTGGAATCATCATAAAACTTTTGATGATGTGTTTACTGTGATAAAATTACATTTTTTAGAGTTTAAGTTACTATTGAGCCGAGTCACTCTTTTAATTTTTTAAGCTTGTTTTTTAACCGATTCACAACTCTTTTCCCTTATGCACTTTTTCAAGATATCATTTTTGTGTTTGTGTTTCTTTTTTTTACCAAACTGGTTCAAACATTTGACTCAATCTTGTGTTTTTACTGAGAGTGAGATCATTGTACTATTCCACTTTAAAAAAGGTGTAATATCTGTTATCTGTTAGCTTTTAGCTAAAAATCTGACTTTGGAGTATAGTAGTATTTTTCATAGGGTCAGTTTTTACTTCTAATCATAAATGATTGATATCTTTGCATGATTCCGGTTTCATTAAGATGAAAACATGCATCAAAGATCCGTCAGGATGACCCAATGACATGCTTTGGTGCCATTTACCATTGGGGCCTGTGTAATGCCCGAAGTAATGCTTCCGGATCTTCTCTTCATCATGAGCAAACATTCTTCCTCGAAAATTTTATTCGATGCCATGTAATTGGTTGATGGAAGGTAGTTGGTTGGCCTCCAATTACTATCAGCCTTTAAAAAGGGTACTAGAGATACTTTCAGTTTCTGATCGAAGGAATCGTCTCCATAGTTTTTACCATCATTCTTTTTATACCAGATGACTGGGGGAAAGAAATACGCGTGAAACACGGTGCTCAGTACTTGGCCAATTGCATTGGGTTAACTCTAATCTGGTGAAAATAGGCAAATGCCAGTATTTTTTTTTTATCCCTGCCCACTGTTGTGTGGAGCAGACCCCTCTTAGAGGCACATTTTTGTGTCTTTTAACTATTTTGATTGAAGAAGGGCGCTAGAAATTAAATTTCTCTTCTCTTTAATGAGCCTCTCTCCCGACTTTTCATAATTCAATAAAATTTCATAGTTCGGTAAAATTGGCCAGAAAAAAACAAATGGGGAACGCTACGGTCATTATCTGCTTAACTGTAGGCTTATGCCTAAAATTTTATTAGCTGGACTTTCTCTAGAATCTGTTTCTAAAGTTAACAAAGGCTTGCTATTTAGCTACACTGTACTTCAACTTCTTACTTCACTTCATTCTTTTTATCGTTTTTATTTCTTGTTTTCTCCAAAAAGTATGTAAACTTAATCATAATATTGATCCATGTCTTTTTTTCCTGATACACATTGGATGCTACACTTCTTTTTTTCGTTTCAATAGTCAATTGTTTCAATTGGTTGGCTTATTCGTAAAGGATTGTCAACTGACATTTAAATTCTTGAAACCTGTGATAATTTCGAACCAAAATACCTTTACTAATTTAGACATATTATTGACCCAATAGTTTAAGACACTTATGTTCTTATGCGCTGTCTTTTCCCCAGGATTTTCCGGGAAGTGTCTGAACTTGTATTCTTCTGGTTGAAACAGTTGTTTCCAAATGTCTATAAGTATACCATGTTATTTTTGTGCTGCCAAGCTCAGGATTTAAAAGTATTTGAATGTGTTTTTGGATTACTAATGGGCTATTTAGTGATAGTTCTGTTTATAAATGTCTGTTTTGTTTTCACGAAGCCTGTGAACAAACAAGGTAATTCTATTCGTCATAAACTAAGCGAAGGCACAGCAGTGTTTTGAAACAATTCTAATACCTGACATCACGGAACAAATTATGTAGCCTGTGAAAATACAAAATTTCATTTTAGAAGTCAAATTTATTGAAACAAAAAGTCAAAAGGCTCAATAGACTCTACTCATCAAAGAAAAAAGATAAATATTTATTATCAGTTGCTTAAGCGGATCCAAATCACTGAATCTGAAACAGAACCATCGGTTGCTTATGGTTGTCAGTTAGGTAGCAAAAACAAATGTCATGTTACTTTAAAGCTATAGAGAAAATGTAGCTTTAAGAGCTACAGAGAATGTAGAGAAGAGAATGCAAATTATTAAAAAAAAAAAACGAAAGATATTTATGATCAAGCAGGCTAAATAAGACGAAATTAATAAATGTGAAACAGGGCCTTCGGCCACTTGACAGTGTAAATTATGAAATGAAAATGAAATACTTGTTACTTTGAAGCGGTGTATGAGCTAACTGAAAAATTAGCATTTCAGTCCAAAAGGTAACATGTAAAACGGTTGCTTAGATCTTGATATTTCGCATATAGAGAATTCCAAGTTAGTGAGGACAATTGAAAAATGAAAAAAAAAAAATTACAAAACTTTATTTATTGTTTAACAATGATAGTTGCACACGGTTTGCGATATTTACTCTTTAAATATAGTGCTTCCTACTATAGTGCTCCATATCTATCAAACAATTAGTGGTAACGAACTGTAAGTAAGAAGTGACCCGGCTCAATGGTAACAGAAACTCTAAAAAACGGAATTTTGATACCAATAGATACATCGAAGGAATCAAATTTCTATGCTGATTTCAAATATATAAGTTTCATCAAGTTTATTCTTACCCATCAAAAGTTACGCACCTGACAAAATTTGCCTTTTTTCAAAATAAGGGAGAAACAACCCCTAAAAATCCTAGAACTTTAATGAAAATCACACCATCAGATTCAGCGTATCAGTGAACCCTACTATAGAAGTTTCAAGCTCCTATCTACAAAAACGTGGAATTTTGTTTTTTTTTGTCAGAAGAAAGATCACGGATGCGTATTTATTTGTTTGTTTTTTTTTTCCAGGGGTGATCGTACCTAGAATGTTTTTTTTCCCTAGGGGTGGTCCTAGAATATCGCGGGACGGCTCATTCGAACGGAAATTAAAAGTTCTAGTGCCCTTTTTAAGTGACCCAAAAAAATGGAGGGCAACTAGGCCCCCTCCCACGCTCATTTGGGGTCGGGTGTTACGTAGGAGGATCTTTCCATATAGGAAGTTTTCATGAGGGAAGGGACACTGCTATAAAGGGGCCGCCGGATTTCCCAGCATTATTTAAAAAAAACCATCAGAAATTAAATAATTAAAAAACAATTTTTCAACTGAAAGTAAGGAGCAACATCAAAGTTTAAAACGAACAGAAATTAATACGTATATGATTGGCTTCGCCCCCTACTCATTACCTCGCTCTTTAAGCTTTTTTTTTGTAGTTTCATCAGAGCTATTTACTCTAATTAACAGCCTTTGTGATTAAGGGGTCATTCTTAAAGAATTGGAAAAAAATTTGAATTTAGCGTAAAGAGCCAGGTATTGAGTAGGGCGCAAACCCCCTAATATACGTAATAAAAATATACGAATATAGAAGTTCGTTACGTAAGTTAATTTGTGAGTTACGTCAGAACAAAATTTTGAGAAAGCCATTTAGCAAAAAAAAAAAGTAAAATTAATATGCGAATTTTGTTTTGATTATTCATGTACGGTGAGCCAAAATAAAAGCTGCATTAACACAAAAACGTTCAGAAATTAAAAAAAAAGCTTTTTTAACTGAAAGTAAGGAGCGACATTAAAACTTAAAACGAACAGAAGTTATCCCGTATATGAAAGAGGCTGCCCCCTCCTCAATCCCTCGCTCTTTACGCTAAAGTTTGACTCTGTCTCGCAATTTTGTTTTATAAAACAATAAAAAGCTTTAGCGTAAATAGCGAGAGGTCGTCGAGGGGGCAGCCCCTTTCATATACGGAATAATTTCTGTTCGTTTTAAGTTTTAATGTCACTCCTTACTTTCAGTTAAAAAAACTAGTTTTTTTTTTTTTTTTTTTTTTTTTTTTTTTTTTTTTTTTTTTTTTTTTTTTTTTTTTTTTTTTTTTTAAAGGAGCAACATCAGTTTCAAACCTCGTCATTTGATTACTGGATATAATTTCATGGTGTTTCAGGCCAGATTTTGATCATGATCACTTTTAAGAGAAACCTTTAAGTTTAATCTCCCCAGGAGACTAAACTCCTGAAGTTATCTGTCAATGATTCTACGCATATTACTTTAAGGAAAAAATATATGGCGCATATTACTACGCAATAACTTCAAGGAAAATCGAAAAAAAATTCGAGAATTGTATTATTCCGACTACAAACACAAACTCAGTAATTTTTAGTGGTGGGGGGGGGGAGCTAGTTAAAAAAAAAGATTGATTATTTGAATAATCGTTGCACATAAATTCGGGGAAATTTAGCATTTTGGGAGAAGGCTCGGGTAACGAGGTCCGTCTTCCCTGCTTAGTCCCGGGTTGACACATTTGGGAAAACCTTATAGCTGTATATTGAGGTCTGTTTAACCAAAGATTTCTTTTAGATTTCTAAATTTCCATAATATTTCTTTTAAAAAAAATACGGTTGTGTAACTCCGCTAAGCCTGTTCAAACAATCGAGTTTCGTTTTCAGCGTCTTACGTAATTTAAGTGATAATAGATTGATAAGTTTTCTGCTGAGAAATCATTTCCGTTGTAGAATCTGAGACTGCAATCGGTTACAAAATAACATGGTACTCGTCTTCATATTCTTAGATGCTCACAGGTCCACCCAAATCTAGCCAATGATAGGCAGAGCAATAGTGCTGCCCAAGTAAAGAGCCAAGTGGGCACAATGTATTGTTTATTTATGTTGCGTTTGTTTTTATCACAAGGCACTTTGTAGAGAAGCTGCTGTCGTAAACTTCGAAAGGAGTCCAGTCGATTGAAAATTGAAAGTTCTAGCCCTTTTAAAAAACAAAAAATGATTGGAGGGCAACCAGCCCCCCTCCCCTTCCACGCCCTTCTTTCTCCAAACACAACCTATCTAAATCTTTGAGATATCCAGTTTGTTCAGCATAGTGGGTAGGTCCAGCTATTATGTCTTCGGGATGTCAGCCCCCTCCCGCAGTCCTCAGAGTAAGGCCTATAAGTTGTACTAATCGCTAATTATTAGCATATAAGGTTTTCATGGAATGAGTGGTTTTAAAAACTTCAGAAAGGGCTCATTCAATTGGAAATCATAAGTTCTAGTGCCCTTTTTAAGAGTTGAAAGCGATTAGAGGGCAACTAGCCTCCCCCCACCCCCTACGTCCTCTTTTCCCCAAATGTATCCGCTTGAAATTTTGAGATAGTCATTTTGTTCAAAATAATCCTAAGTTCATGTAACAAGGCCTTCGGAGATGACACAACCACCCAGAGCCTGGGGGCAAGAGTCTTAAGTTGTACCTTGGGGAAACATGAGGTTTTTATAAAATGGGTGGTTCTATACACTTTTAACGAGGCTTATTTGATTGAAAATTGAAAGTTCTAGTTCCCTTTTAAGAGTCAAATGTGACGGGATTGCAACTAGCCCTTCCCCCACAATCTCTTTTCCCTAAATGCATCCGATCGAAATTTTGAGACAGCTGTTTTGTTTAAAATAGTCTAAAGATAATATCACAATACCTCCAGGGTTGAAACAACTCCCAGAACCTAGAGGCTAGGATTATAAGCTATGACTCGGGGGCACTTGAGGTTTTTATGGAATGGATGGTTGTAAAAACTTCAGAAAGGGCTCATTCAGTTGGAAAGTTCTAGTGACCTTTTTAAGAGTCAAAAGTTATTGAAGGGTAACCAGGCACCTTCCTCCTCACACACCCATCGTTTTCCAAAACAAATCCAATCAAAATTTTCTTAATTGTTAATTATTAGCATATAAGGTTTTCATGGAATGAGTGGCTGTAAAAACTTCAGAAAGGGCTCATTCAGTTGGAAATCATAAGTTCTAGTGACCTTTTTAAGAGTCAAAAGTTATTGGAGGGTAGCCAAGCACCTTCCCCCTCACACACCCATCGTTTTCCAAAACAAATCCAATCAAAATTTTGCGACAACTATGTTTTTTAATATAGTTGAAAGATACAGTAACTATGTCCTCCGGGATTTCACCCCCACCCCAAAGTCCTCAGAGCAAGGGCTATAGGTTTGGCGATTCGTCCATTGTTTACATATAGTATATGTTATTGAGAAAAGTGGGCATGTTTGACCTGTACTTTCCAAAAAGACGAAGGGCATTGAGGTGAGCATTTCAGAGAATGTTGAGAGGAGTGTTGAAGTAAATCAAAACACGTTATGTGCGTACGGGTTGTTAAAAGGGTGTAAATCGAGAATGACCGAGTATGTTAATTTGTAATTTCTGGAAATGATAAGGGAGATGGTAAATTGACCAAAAAGGCAATATTTGCGTGCTACTATTACTACTACTACTTCTACAACTACCACTACTACTACTGAATTGAATTGAATTTATTTATATTTCGTTGAAATACAATGATAAACGGAGTATAAAAAAAAAGAAAAAAGAATAAGAAAACATAAAACAAAAGTAAAAGAAAAAGACGGATAATGACAAATAAAACGGAATTAAAGCTCATAGAACAATCGCACAAGCATAGTAATAAACCAGAAAATGACAGCACAAGCAAATGTAACAAGCACATAGACAAGCACGACTAAAACAAAGATAAAGCTTATGGAACAAGCACACAAGCATAAAAATAAACCAAAAAATCATACAATATATATAACAAACACAATAACAGTAAACGCGAAAGACCTATTGTCAAACAGTTTCGTGGTAACGAACTGTAAGTAAGGAGCGACCCGAATAAATGGTAACCAAAACTCTAGAAAACGGGTTTTTGATACTAATATATACATCAAAAGAATCATATTTTAATGCTGATTTCAAATATATAACTTTCATCAAGTTTAGTCCTACCCATCAAAAGTTACGTGCCTGAGAAAATTTGGCTGATTTTCGAAAAAAGGGGGAAAGACCCCCTAAAATTTGTAGAACCTTGGTGAAAATCACACCTTCATATTCAGCTTATCAGAGAACCCTACTGTAGAGGTTTCAAGCTCCTATCTACAAAAATGTGGAATTTTGCATTTTTTTTTTGCCAGAAGAAAGATCACGGATGCGTGTTTATTTTTTTTTGTTTTTTTTTGTTGTTTTTTTTTCCCAGGGGTGATCGTATCGACTCAGTAGTCCTAGAATATCGTGAGAGGACTCATTGGATCGGAAATTAAAAGTTCTAGTGCATTTTTAAGTGACCAAAAAAATGGAGGGCAACTAGGCCCCCTCCACGCTCATTTTTTCCCAAAGTCACCCGATCAAAATTTTGAGAGAGTCATTTTGTTCAGCATGGTTGAAAATATGATAAATATGTCCTTTAGGATAACTTAATCCCCCGAAGTCCCCGGGGGAGGGCTGAAAGTTATGAACTTTGCCCAATGTTAACATATACTATTGGTTATTAGGAAGTATACAGACGTTTTCAGGGGGAATTTTTTCTGGTAGTAGGGGGGTGGGTGAGTTGGGGGTTATGTGGGAGTATCTTTCCAGGAAGGAAGTTCTCATGGGGTAAGAGACATTGCTATGAAGGGGCGCCGGATTTCCCAGCATTATTTACAAAAAAGATCAGAAATTAAATATAAAAAAACAAATTTTTCAACTGAAAATAAGGAGTAACATCAAAACTTAAAACGAACAGAAAATATTACGTGTAGAATTGGGTTCAACCCCTAGTCAATACCTCACTCTTTAAGCCAAAGATTTTTTAGTACTTTCATAAGAGCTATTTATTCTAAATAACGGCCTTTGTGATTAATGGGCCATTTTTACAGAATTGGAACAAAATTCGAACTTTAGCTTAAAAAGCGAGGTACTGACTAGTAGGCGAGCCCCCTAATATACGTATTAAAATATATTAATATAGAAGTTCGTTATGTAAGTTAATTCGTAAGTTACGTATATTTATTACAAATAAAAACGTTCGTAAATAAAATTAAACAAGTTTCGAGAAAGCCATTTATGCAAATAAAAGTAAAATTAATATGCAATTTTTGTTTTAATTATTCATGTACGGTGAACCAAATCAAAACCTGCATCAAACAAACACAACTTAAAAACAATAGGGAATTTTTTTTTTTTTTTTTCAAGACAGTGCAATTTAAATCGGTGAATATTTCGGCCCTATGTCCAAGGGCCGTCTTCAGCACAACATTAAAGAAAAATTATATATATATATATATATATATATATATATATATATATATATATATATATATATATTATATATATATATATATATATATATAATATATATATATATATATATATATATATATATATATATATCTATATATATATATTATATATATATATATATATATATATATATATATATATATATACATATATATATATATATATAAAACTTACATTAAAATACGAAGTTTAAAACTAAAAATGCTCTTAAGAACTTTTAAAACAACCCCAGCATCCTTACTTCAACGAAGTTCAACCAGGAACTGTCCTGGTTGAACTTGGTTGGTTGAAGTAAGGATGCTGGGGCTGTTTTAAAGGTTTTTAAGAGCATTTTTAGTTTTAAACTTCGTATTTTAATGTAAGTTTTATATATATATATATATATATAATATATATATATATATATATATATTATATATATATATATATATATATATATATATATATATATATATATATATATATATATATATATATATATATATATATATATATATATATTATATATATATATATATATATATATATATATATATATATATATATATATATATATATATATATATATATATATATAATTTTTCTTTAATGTTGTGCTGAAGACGGCCCTTGGACATAGGGTCGAAATATTCACCGATTTAAATTGCACTGTCTTGAAAAAACAAAAATCCCTATTGTTTTTAAGTTGTGTTTGTTTGATATGGAAAGGCAGTGTGGTCTTCGTCAATATTTTTGCAAAACCTGCATCAATTCAAAAACGTTCAAAATTAAATAAAAAAAAAAACAGTTTTTTTTTTAACTGAAAGTAAGGAACGACGTTAAAACTTAAAACGAACAGAAATTATTCCGTATATGAAAGGGGCTTTCCCCTCCTCAACGCTCGCTCTTTAACGCTAAAGTTTGACTTTCTTACAACTCTTATTTTTTTTTAAACAACAAAAAACTTTAGCGTAAAGAGCGAAGCGTTGAGGAATAATTATGAGTTGAGCATATACGGAATAATTTCTGTTCGTTTTAAGATTTAACGTAGTCCTTAGTTTCAGTTAAAAAAAAAACAACTTATTTTTTTTTATTTAATTTTAAAATAGAACACTATGGGTGTCCATTTATTCCCCTATTGTAAGCTGCAACGCATCTGCCGATGGCAGCAATGGGGTCAATTAGACCGTATTTCCTATTGGCTCAAGAATTACTTGCCCCAGGGGGGGGGGGAAGGCTGAGAAGATATTTAGCATACCGGTAATAAATTCGTCGGAGTTGCTTTGACTCCGTTGCCGAAAAGGTACGCCAAAAAGGTGCAAGTCATAAAAAATTTGGGAGCGCATATGAGTTATATAATTTACCTAGCAGCTAGCGATTAAAACGAAGTTTATTGGAAACTATGCCACCGTAGGCACATGACGTCCGGCTCTGGAAATGGCGAAAGAGAAGCTTTTTAGTTGCATTAAGGGAGTTACCGATTGGTAGGCTAAGATAATTCATTTCCAATTTAGGAGCAACCAATAATCCATTAAGATCAATATTAAATCCTTCGGGAAGTGGGCCCCAGTTGAATAGTACCACTTCTGACTTTTCAGCATTAAATTTAAGATTTATTTTTGAATACTCTCTATTCAAAATGAAAATTTTTTTCTCAAACACCAGTACCGTTCGGCTGGGGTTAATGACATCGTCCGCATAAGCAATAAGAGACACATCTATCCCTTCTAAAATGGAAGAAACTGCTTGAGATTGCGCATCGAGAATACAGTTGTTAAACACAATTGGGGATGTAAGGGCGCCTTGCCTTACTCCGCGACGAACAGGTATGTTTGTCTTTGTAATTATTCCATGAGGCAGATTAACAATGACAGTTAAATGATTATACATATCATACAAAGCACGAATAATACAGGTACTGACCCCGCGTTTATACAATTCAGTGAGGATATGCGCGTGAATTATCGAATCAAAAGCACGACTGACATCATGGCTCCCTAGAGAAAGCGGCTCTCCAGATTTATCAGCATCAATCAAGACCGACGACAGTGCCGACAGTGCATGGGCGCACCTTATTCCTTTCTGGAACCCAAATTGGTGTGGGGGCATATAGCATTTATCAACCAGCTCAGGCATTATCAACTTCTCAAAAATTTTACAAAAAGTTGTAGCTATCGTTATTGGCCGATATGATGAGAACTCATTTAGGGGTTTATTTTTTTAGGGACAGGAGTAAGACGGCCAGTTGAAAACGAGACAGGAACTATTTCTTTTGTAAAAACCATTTAGAAAAGTAGGGCAAGGTGGGAAAAAAGAAAAGGGGTTCCATATAGGAGATGTTTGGTGCAAATGTGATCTGTACCTTTTGAAAAAGGTTTCTTAATTTTACGAATTATAAGGTTTCTTAATTTTACAAACATCCAAAACTGATACAGTAAACATTGATTTATCCCCTATCGAAAGTATCTTTTCGAGTGTAACTTTGGAGGGATTTTCTATTAGTGGGTCTGGTTCTGAAAACTCTCTGGAAAAACGTTGTTCCAATAGTTCGGGAGGGATATTAAATGACTGGTTTGGCTTTTGTTTTTGTTTATGTGTTAAATTTTTCCACAAAAGTCCTGGGTTATTGAAAATCTTTTCAGAAAAATTGGAACGAATAGTAGCTCTATGTTTATCTAGCTCTGTTGAAAAACGGCGTTTGGTGGATAAACGGATCTGGTTTACGATACCAGTTCTGGGACGGTCGCTATATATCCAGATACTTAGCCAGAATTTGACCCTATTACAAGCCTCAACAAGTAAAGAATTCTGGGACCAGCCCTTCACTTGGGATCCGACTAGTACTTTAGAAACTACTATTACCACTGCTGCTACTACTACTACCACCACTACTACTACTAATACTATTACCACTACTGCTTCCATTACTACTATTACAACTTCTACTACTGCCAGTACTACTACTAATAAAACTACTGCTTCTCTAGTACTACCAAGGCTGAGGATATTGAAATGAACATCTTAGAAAACGTTGAGGTGAAAGCTTAACTAAATCAAACATACTATCTACATACAGATTGTCAAAAGGGCGTATCAGCAATATTTTTGAAACGGCTTACCGTGTCAAGACGAAACTTCTGGGGTATCGTGAAGGGGATGCTAAACTAACCAAAAACGTGTTCATGCTACTACTGCTATTAATACTGCTGCCACTGCTGTTACTACTACTACTAATACAGCATTATTACTACTACTGTTGCTCCTACTACTACCACTACTACTATGTTATTAGTTCTATTACGGCTAAGCATATGAAGGTAAAATTTGACAGAATGTTTAGGGGGAATTTGAACTAAATCAAAACGGTATGTGCATGCAGATTGTCAAAAGGACATATCTCAAGAATGGATTTGGCTATTAAGTTCGAACTTTCAGAGAATGCTTTAAAGGGATGAAAAACTGAAAATAGGCAATATGTTTATGCTGTTACTAATACTGCTATATTTACTAGCAGTAGTAGTACTGCTATATTCAACATCGGAAGTAACCGAGTAGATGTGGTTGAAGACTTCACTTACCTGGGATCTATTCTGTCGAGAGAGGGCTTGATCACAAAAGGGCTTACATCTCGAATAGCCGTAGCGTTGGAACTTGTTGGGAGGCTGAGCAGCATCTTGCGACAGCCAAACATAAGCCGCTTTACCAAGATGCGCATTTACAATGCGTCAGTCAACACCGTGCTGCTGTATGGAGCAGAGACGTGAACAGCTGCAAAATTAATCCTCAGCGCCGTCGATGTCACACAGACGGAATGTCTCTGAAGAATCGAGGAACTTCCATGGGCTGACTTCGTTAGCAACCAGACCCTCCTGCCAAGTACGGCACAAACTCCTTTCTCAACGCAGCTCGCCCAGCGTACTGTTCGGTGGTACGGCCACCTTTTTCGCATGTCACGCGACGCCCCAGCGCGGGTCACATTCGACTTTGACCCATCCTCACACGGATGGAAGTGACAAAAAGGACGCCCGCCCCCCCCCCACAAGGTGGAAAGACAAAGCCGATGAATTTCTCATCCAAGCCCACATCCCGGTGGAAGAAGCTGCGAGCCTGGCAAGCAATAGGTCAATCTGGAGGCGCCTGGTCTCATCGTTCTCTACGCCGAACCCTCGGCAGGAGCCTTAAGTTAAGTAAGTCAAGTAAGTCAAGCTATATTTACTACTACTACTACTGCTATTGCTACTACGCAATCTAAGGGTATTAAGGTGAAGCTTACAAGGAATATTTAGGCGGATGTTGAACTAAATCAAAACAAACTATGAGCATGTAGATTGTCAAAAGGGTGATACAGCCATATCTCAAGAACAGCTTAGAGTTATCAACTTAGACCTTTTATGATTTTACAGATTTTGAACTGGCCAGAAGGCAATATGTGTATATTATCGATACCACAACTACGATTGCTGTAACTAAGGCCGCCAAGGCTATTAAGGGAAATTTTTAGGAAATCTTTATGGGGAGTTTTAATTAAACGAAGAAAACTATATACGTGCAGGTTCCTAATGGGTATATAAGCAATATTATATGCAGCGCAGCGCTATCATAGATAGCATTATCATTGACCCTTTAAAAGGAGCTAATTCAATACGAAATTAAAAGTTCTAGCGCCTTTTTAAGAATCAAAAGTGATTGGAAGGCAAGCAGACCTCCTCCCAAGCCTATTGATTTTCAAAACATATCTATACAAAATTGTAAAATGGCCATTTTATTTAACATAGTAGAACAGTTTAGTCAATATGTCTCTAAGGATAATGGGTAAGTCAATCCCCAAGAGTTTTGCAATTTGCCCACTAAGCTTTAATCAACTTGAGAACGTATAAAACCAAATTAAACAATACTATTTATTTCCAGGTTTCCAAAAGAGTGTATGGTGTTAAAAATTGTTGAAAATTTTTCTCCAACACACAAAGCAAGTAAAACTATGTATTCTTACAGAAAGAAAAACAAAAGATTTCTTTTTCCATAAAAATTAGAATGTCAATTAAAACGAATAGAAACTAATTTAAAAACTTTTTCCACAAAAAAGGTTTTTCAAAGAAAAGTAAAGAGGTGTATTCGACCAACAATGAGCAGAAACTATGTCAAATGATCTGCCAAGTGTAAAACTACCACAAATCACCATCAATAAAAATGAAACCGAAAACAAACAGAAACTACAATAAATAACCGAGTCAAACTCAAAACAAGCAGAAATTAACATGAGTAGGGCGCGAACCCCCTATGCCTTCTGATGACCAGAACATAACTTGGACTTTACTAAAAAAAACAACAACAAATGAATGTGAATTGACAGCTTAATATTCATATATTAATGTTTATTCCTTAAAGTCTGAATAATTTTTCGCTCGTTAAAGTTAAAGAAGTGAAAATATTTAAAGTGTATTTTCTTTTCAGTATAGTGCAAATTATGTTCTGATCTTCAGAAGGCATGAGGGATGTCAGTCCTGCTCATGTAAATTTCTGTTCGTTTTGAGTTTGACTCGGTTATTTATTGTACTAAATAATAACCGATTATTTTTTATTATTAATTTTATTATTAATTTTTTTATGATTAATTATTTATTAAAATAAATAACTGAGTCAAACCGAGTTCATTTTCGATTTCATTATTTATTCATGTTGATTTGTGATAGTTTTACGCTTGCAAGATTATTTGACTTTATTTCCACTCATTTTTGGTTTAATGGCTCTTTACTCTTTTTTTAAAAACTTATTTTGTGGAAAAAGTTTTTAAAATGAATATCAAAGAAGGAAAAAATAATAGCAAGATGTCTTTGTTTCATATAATGCAATTAAAACAGCTTTTCCATAATCAACCCCTCTTCCGCAACCCTCCTCCGCCAGACCTCATTGTTCCATAGCACATTTATGCCATAGCACATGCCCGTGCTATGAAACATTTGTTCCATAGCACGGGAATCTCCCTTCCCCGTTTTAATCTATTAAGAAATCATTCTATTAATTGTATATGCTATACAAGAAACAATTACCCTATTTCGTCCATTAGACCTTTTTACTTTGTGTTGCCAAACTGTTTAGATTTGATAGGGTGGTCTTGCCATAGCTTGTGTGGCTTAGGTAAGAGATCCCAAAATGACAGACAATTAAAAGACAGCACCTAATTTCTTAGAAATACGAGAAAATCTATTTAATTTCCCTCGTTTTGTATTGGAGGTACAAAGCGCAGATACAAATTTTGTGTTTTTATTTAACTGAGCCGATTTTTTTTCTTTAGATTCAGGAAAAAGGCAGTCCCTAAAAATGCTCTAGTATACTTGAATAGAAAACACTAAAATATGTTCAAAAAATTACCATTTGAGTTATTTAGCTACTTTGGGAGTTTCTTGTGGTGTTAGCTGCTTTGTTTGACAAACTCGCCGACAAAAAATAACAATAAATTTAATTGTCCTTTCAGTCTAATTTCATTGAAAAACTGAACATTCTTGACAGTTTTGACAATAGCTAGTCCTTAGGGCTAAATCGCTATTGCAACCTTTGTCTTTGAGACGGTCTGCCGACGATTGATGGCCGCAAATTATTTCTTAGGAATCGTATCACCTTAAACTGGTTTATATAGAACTCAACAAAACTTTTGTATTTTGCTCAAGCATTATTATATATTCTTCACAATACGCAACTATCTAATGGACTGATTATTCAGATTAAGCAAACGAAATGAATCTAATTTCAGATAGGTTAATATATTTTATGAATGGCTAATATAGAAAAAGTAATATAATTGTAGAAAATTGCAGAGGCTTATGCCTCTGCAAGTTTTTTTTTATCTTCTTTGTTGTTACGAAATCATGTTTCATTTGAAAAGCCTGAGGTGATATGTTAATGTGACTATATGCTAATAGATGGAGTGACTCATGCTAACAGCTACCAAACTATAAAAGCAAAATAATAACAGAAATTCCATCAAATAGGTAGTAAACATCTTTTCATCTTGGTTTCAAATATCTAAAATTCATAAAGTTTAAAGTTATTTATCAAAGATTTCGAGCTCTGGAATTTTAGTTTAATTTTAGAAAAATAACAGAATACGTCTAAACAGGAAAAGAGGCTAATATATAAGGAAATCAAAATTGAATAGGTATCAAACCTTTTTTTACAATTTTTGTTCTCCATTATTTCTTTTTTATTAGTGAAAATCATATAGGCCTATTCATTGATATGTTTTATGAAGCACCAACTATAAATTACGTCCCTCACTTGATTGTCTGCCTATTTCTCTAAAAACTAGACTTACAAACATCCAATCTTAATCCAGTTATAATTTTATTGTTCTTTCAATTCCCTTTGATAATTAAGATCTACCAAAATAAAATAATTGATAAGGTGTCATTTTGAATCAATAGCTACAATGTCTTTATCTGTATTGCCAGAGGGACACATAGATCAAAGCTTACCTTAGAAGCTTTATTTCTATCTCTATTTCTGATTATTGTTTCATTTAAAACCTATTGCTTTCCCCTAAGACGAACTTGAATATATTCTTAGACCTCAGTTCATCTTGGGTTACAAAAAAATAAATGAATTACTTTTTTTATGCTCCTGACAAAACGAACAAATATAATCCTTGAGACAGCAAAGATGTGACTGTATAACTTTATTTACTAATGTTAAGTAAGAAGAGAGAAAAAGATGCAGAAGGGGAAAAAGTGAAAATAGATGAAGCTAATGGAGTTGGAGACGTTCTCTGCAAGAAAAAAGTTTATGGGAAAAGCTTTTTTACTATATATTATTGCTCCTTATGAGAGCTAGCTTATTAATAATCTGTTGTGTATTTTATTTTCAAGTATGAATCGATTTTTTCAAGTAAGAATTAACCCTTTAAATATGACCTAGTATTAAAAGGGTTAAAAGGTAATAGTCTACCTACTAATGAGGGTTCTTTGTCTAGATCAGTTTATTTCTCTACAATCACTTTAGTGTTCCATTTTATATCAGTTTGTTTATATAACTGGATATAGGTGAGACCGAGATATTGTGGACAGTTTTTCACAGGTTCGCAACTAACTTTTCAGTAAGACTCTTTTTTGAATATCTGATTTTACCAACATTAACTTCAGCATGTTGGCTTTATTTGAGCTATGGATGACAAACTTGTACCTCTTACCAGATTATCATGGGAAGTGATCAAACGAAAGGCAGCGAAAGTGTCCATATACCTGGATTACCTGGTATAATGGACACAAGGTATGGGTAATTTAGACAATGATGTCTATTGTAAACTGGGTGGCTAAAGCCAGAAATAGAAAAATGAAAATCAGAAATAAAAAAAAGAGAGTAAAAGAGAAGAGTAGAAAATCTAAAAGAGAAGAGTTTTTTGTTTCTTAAAAATTTATCAAACGTATGTAACAACAGAGTATGCAGTGGGAACGTAAGGAATACTCAACTGTAGACGTGACATGATACTCTAAGCAGTCACAACTACTCCATGTCAAATTGGGACGAGTTAACCTGGAAAACATGCTGTTCTGCTTGTCGCATAGTGCCACCAGTAAATGATGGAGGCCCTATGTCCAGTTTGATGCTTGCTCTGTCGAATGTAAAAATATGATCTGCCCTTGTAAACTTCATGAACGGGACAAGTCTTTTCAAATACAGCACCTCATTTTGTCGTCCTCCTGTGAAATTATCTTGCCAATTGATTAGGTTGGGATTTTCCCTGTTTTTTCCTTCTAAAACAAGTACATAGTCACAAGTTTTCACTTTTTCATTGTCAAAGTCTCCCAAAATATCTGTATGCATGCTCTCATTATCTGAGTCACTTAGATGGAATTCTTCTTCCCTTTTTATACTGAATACTGTCTATGGTGTCAAAAATCAGGGCTTTTCCCCCTTTTTCTTGCTAATTTTTGCCTTGTCACTTCTCACGTTTTACTTTTCCTTAGCATATGCTGTATGTTCAGTGAAGTCCTCCATCAGCCGATTTTTAATGGGTGTGTCAGTGGCTGTAGTGCTCTTGGTCCTTTTGCGGTTTGCAATTTTTTTTTCTGGCACAGGCTTTAGGGTGAGGAGTAAACTGTTCAAGGGAGATATTTGGGCATACAGGTGTTTCTACTGGTAATTCTGAAGATGCACTAGTAGATATGCTTGGTTTATACAGATCCTTGCTTTCAGGAGGATTAAAACTCGGAAAGGCTGGTTCGGCACAGTCAGAGAGATAGGAGATCGAGAATTCGCTATCCGTAAAAATATCACGGTTGAAGGGATAGACTCCAGAAACTGTGATGCCAGACTGAATATTTTTCGGCGTGAAAGCCTGTGGATTAGTAGCTAGTGGAATAATTTTTTTCGTCCAAGACAGATCTATCCAGGGGCTGAAGCTTGTAAATTGCGTGTAGTGGGATAGTAAGTATTACAGTTCCATTCAATTTAGCATATTCTACTGATTCCAGACTAATATGGCTCGCATGATTGTCCATAATCAATAAGGCTTTTGTTTCAACAGTCTTCCATCCAATTACATAAGCAGCACCTTTCGTGCCAGTAGGAGCACCAGAGACCATACGATCTTTGAAGAGAAAACAATGAAAGACCATAAGGGGGGGGGATTCCTACACCTGTAGCATCAAATGTACAACATATTGTTATAAGTTCACCCCTCTCGGCTGGTGTTTAGTTGAAAATTTGTTTAGCACCTTTTTTAGCTAAGACTGTCTTAAGATTCTCCACAGTCGTAAGGCCAATTTCATTAACATTCCATATAGCTTAGGCTCAAATTTCTGCTTTTCTAACCCAGCTAAAATTTCAATTGCATTTTATAATCAATATTGGAATTGAACCATAGCGAAAATAATTCCAGCTGTCGTTATATCTAAAATTAAAATTTAAACTATTAGATATCGAAAATATTGTTAACACAAACACCAATAAGATAGAACTCATGCCCTACGAAGATGATAAAAATTCAAGCAATCAGGCTTTATTTCACTGATCTTTTATTTTAAAATCTTTGCACTTTAAATATCCTGAATGGTTGTCTTATAGAATACAATTCAGTGGACATTTAAAGTGATCCACATTTCAAACTCTGGCCAAAACCTGACACAATGGTAAACTATTGCTAAAGCTCCTTTCAAAAGTTCTGTTTCTTACCGTTTCTGTAAGTGATTAAGTTAAAAAAAAACAAGTTTTTTTAACTGAAAGTAAGGAGCGACATTAAAACTTAAAACGAACAGAAATTATTTCGTATATGAAAGGGGCGTTCCCCTCCTCAACGCCGCACTCTTTACGCCAAAGTTTTATATTGTTTTAAAAATAAAGTTGTGAGACAGAGTCAAACTTTAGCGTAAAGAGCGAGGCGATGAGGAGGGGACCGCCCCTTTTATATACGGAATATTTTCTGTTCATTTTAAGTTTAAATGTCGCTACTTACTTTCTGTTAAAAAAAACTTGTTTTTTTATTTAATTTCTGAACGTTCTCGAATTAATGCAGCTTTGATTTTGGCTCACCGTATATGGATAAATAATACAAAATTTGCATATTAACTTTACTTTTTTGGCTAAATGGGTTTCTCGAAATTTGTTTTGACGTAACTTAAGAATTAACTTACGTAACGAACTTCTATATTCGTATGTTTTTATTACGTATATTTAGGAGTTCTCCCCCCTAGTCAATTCAATTCAATTTATTGAAATAAAAACAAGATGAAACATAGCACCAATAATAATATGGATCCTGGAAGCGAACTTGTTTGAGGACCATAACAACAAAAATTGAAAATGAACAAGAGAGGAAAAAAAAGAAAATACAGAAAAAAGAGAAAACACGGGTAAATTAAAGCAAATTGAATAAAAATTTATAATATCGAAGTTTAGTAACATTGTTATACAGCGTGCGAAAACTTGTGGATAGCTCGATACTGGGGGGTATCATATTCCATTGAAGTATAGATTTATAAATGGGGGATCGCTGGGCGGAGCTAGAGACACACTTGGGGACAATAAAGGAACGGCTGGATGAACGGAGACACAGGCCTTTAGAATTATTGCAATTAAAATAAGATAATAATTGGGGAGGAAGGTTTTTATGGTAAGCGGAGTATGCAAGGGATAAATTTAATTTTTTAATAATTTGTTCAAAAGGAATAATACCAAAATCGGAGAACAAGTCCTGGGTGGGATATAGTCGGGGCAGCCGAAAAACTACTTTGATGGCACGGTTTTGGGCAGTTTTTAATTTATTGGTAACTGAAGGATAAGTGTTGCCCCGAACAGATTCGCAGTATGAGATATATGGGTAAATAAAAGAGTAATAAAGGGTGATAAGGATATTAGGGGGAAGAAAATTACTCACACGATTAATCATGCTTACCTGTCGCAAAATTATGGCTCTGATGCAGGATACATGAGTTGCAAATGATAGGGAGGAGTCTATGTGGACACCAAGAAACTTGGCAACTTCGACCTGCGGGAGGAGATTGGTGGAATATTTTTAGGCCAAGTGCTTGCTGAGCTTTATTTTTTTTGTAAGGGGATCGAAATAATACAACCTGACTTTTCTTGCTGTTAATGGTCATGCAGTTAACGAGAGACCATTACTGTACTCTATTCAGAAGAATTTGAGCAGAGGTGACGACGGATGGTAAATTAGGGCCGGTGATGAAAAAGTTGGTATCGTCAGCAAAAAGTACTGGGTGCACTGATGGACCCAGGCCTGTAACCAAATCATTAATATAAAGAAGAAAAAGTATTGGACCAAGAACAGAGCCCTGCAGGACGCCCCTCTGGACAGGTAGGGGATGTGAGGTCATGCCACCCAGACTCACACTCTGTACTCTACCAGAGAGATAGGAGCCGAACCATGAGAAAGGAATTCCACGAATCCCTATGTTCTTGAGTTTACTTAATAAAACACTGTGCTCAACCATGTCAAAGGCCTTAGAAAAATCCAGAAATAAGCCAATTACAGTATTTTTAAGGTCAAGTTGGGAACGGATAACTGTGTGGCGTCGATTAGTGCATGAGCAGTTGAAAATTTGGAACGGAAGCCATATTGATGAGAAGAAATCAACGAATCTGAAGGATTAATCCCAAATAAAAAGGAAGAAAGACGTCGGAAGATAATTCTCTCAAGCACTTTGGATACAAATGGGAGAAGTGAGATTGGACGATAATTACTTATCTCAGACGGATCGCCTTTTTTATGAATCGGGGTAACAATTGCTGATTTAAATATTTCTGGGAAGACTCCATTGATCATAGACAGGTTTGCTATATGCACAATGGGTTCACAAACATAGGAAGATGCAGTTCTAAGAAGCTTATTACTTATCCCAAGGAAGTCTTGTGTACTACTATTAGAGAGAGATTCCATAACTTGAAGCACCTCATTACTATCAGTTGGAGAGAAAAATATGGATCTGGGGTTCTTGCTAGGGTGTACTGACTCGGAGGGGGAACAGGAGTTAGCATTTGGAATATTGGTGAAGTAATTATTAAAAGCATCCGGTACTGAAATTGGGTCAATTAATCTGCCACTGATGTCCTTAAGGTTAATAGGTAAAGATCTTGAATTCCTTTTTTTGAAAGAATTTCATTTATTGTTGACCAAATTTTTTGCAAGTTCCCTATTCAGTGAGTGATTTTTGAATAATAATAATTTTTTTCGCTTCACGGGTGAGTTTGGTATATAAGTTTTTGTAATTTTTATAATTAGTTAGGTCAATAACGCTACTGGTTTTGCAAGCTAACTTATATAGGTCATTTTTACAATATGAAGAGATTATCAGGCTATTGGACATCCAGGGGTGTATATAGGTAGTTTTTCGGTTTGATTTACAGACTGGAAAGGTTGAACTGATAAGATCACTCAGTCCCTGTGTAAAACCATTTGTGGCTGAATTAACATCCTGACAATCCAAAACCTTTAACCAGTCAAATGATTTCAAACGATCCGTGAACCGGTTCATATTCGAAATATTATATATTCTATTAGACGTAGGGGTATTATTTCTAAGGTGTTTAGTAGTTGGTTGGAAGGGTAGGGAGAGATAGATTGGAAAGTGGTCTGACAGGTCAGAGAATATTATTTTGGAGGACAGGTGGTTTCCCAGGGAAGTGGATAAAAAAATGTTATCAATTACAGTAGCGGTAGACCTCATAGGATCAACTCTAGTAGGAAAAAGGATTGTTGGAAGAAGACCACTTGAGGTAAATGTTTCAAAGAAGGTATCACAATCATTATTACTGCTAACATTTAGTAAATTACAATTGAAGTCCCCAAAAACTATTGCCTTCTTTTGTGGTAAATTAATAAAACTAGAAAAGTCATCAAAAAGATTACAAAAGAAATGTGTCGGAAATGAGGGTTGTTTATAAAACAATGAAAAAATAAAAGAATTGTCGTCAACACTTATATCAACAATTATTGAATAAATGCATCTATTATTTATAGGTTGCGAGAATAAGGATTCACATTGTAATAGCCTGGTGAATTTTAGACTTGACCGGATGTAAAGAGAAATGCCACCAGAGGACTTGGTTAATTTTCTTTCAATATGAATAGCTTGAAAGCCAGGGAGGGAAAATTCATTAGTATCATCAATTTCTGAAAGCCACGTCTCCGTTATTCCAATTACGTCGAAAGGGCAGTAATCATTAATTAAAATTAAATCTTTAAAATTAGTCCACTTATCTCTTATGCTTCTGATGTTAAAGCAGATTGTATTAAGTTTTGTCTCTTCCATTAGCTTAGGTTTTACATTTTTTACAAAATCAAAAGTGTCGAAATATTCACAGTTAATATGGCTTAAGGGGGTATCAGGGCTAGCTAAGGGGTTGTTGCGCAAATTATTTTGGTCATCGTAATAGTTAAAAACAACATTATTGCACAGTGATAATTTCGTGAGAAACGTAAATCTTGCATAGTATACATTTAAATATCCATTGTGGTCGAAGTTTCATTATTTGCTTGATTTGAATATTGAATTCTTCTTCAGCCGACGAATTATCATTGGTGGTAATTTTAGACTGGGATGGAAAGTTTGGCCGTTTTTTTCTTAGATTTCTTGCCTTTGACTAGGGCAATGGCACCGATTTGATTAGCAGTTGAGTCAACAGGCTTAACTAGGTTCGATGTGGAATCTATGTCCTTTTTGATGGAAGATAGTTGAGCTATAGCTGTTTGCAAGATGTCATCACCTAGGAGTTTGGTGATAGCTTTCTTCTTGAGAATATTTTTGGTTTCTCCTGGTTCATTACTAACCTCAATTAAGTGACTGACTGTGAGATAAGTTGCAAGTCTTTGTCATTCTTGGCAACTTTCGGATGAATCTTTTGGGGGGCAGGATGTTGAAGTAAACTTAGGTAAGGGATGGGGGGACTGTCTAATACCTTGAGTATGAACATTGTTTGCCTCTTTAGGAAATGATACTGTATTTGCATCTTCTACAACAACTGTTGCTTGGCTTCTACTGGGCCGATGGGGTGTGGGTTGCCGAGGGATTCTTGCAGCTACAACTGAGTAGGGTAGGTTCACTTTATCCGATGTTCTAAGGATTACGACTCGCTTTTGGTGAGCCGGGCAAGATTGTTTTTGGAGGGCTGTGTGTCCCTTACGATTACAATTTCTGCAGAAAGGGTCTGACTCAGGGCATTCACTAATTGCATGGCCTGTTTTCCCACACTTAAGACAAGAAGGATAGGACTGTTTGCAGTGTTTTTTGCTGTGGCCGTGGGTCAGATAAGTAGAGCATTGTATTGGCTTAGGCTTATAAATCTTATAAAAAAGGGACATACCGTACAAGAATATTTCTCTGTTTAGCTCAACTTTGCAGGAAATGAGGATTGAACGGCTTGGGTGAAGGACTCCTTCTTTGTTTAAACTTAGCCTTATTGCAGTTGAAGGATTTATGAGAAGGCCTGAAGAATCTATTAGTTCAGTTTGTATTTCCTCCACTTTTACACTGGTATCAACACCATAAAGCACATACTTGTGTAACTTTTCTACATTTTTTTTTTTGTGGCTAAAATTTTCGAGCCATCAAGGATTATTTCTTTGGATTTTGACAGGACATGGTCTGCCGCCTGAGAAGACGTAAAGTAAATATCAATAGACTCGTCCTGCTTGAAAACAAGTTCAAAATGTACCTTGGCGATCAGAAAAACAGCTTTCCTAATTTGCATTATTCGATCTTTTGAAAAGGGTTGGCCATTGATTTTCTTGATTGAGACAGTATAATAATTAAGGTAATCTGCACTACTAGTTTCTGGGACACTTGAAGGGAGGGGTTGCACTATCACTGGCGATCGAGTTTCATCCTTTTTCCTCTTTTTGCCAGGCGTCTCACCTCTTTCATTAGAGTTAGTTGTGGCTAATGCCTGAATTCCTGACAGGTGGCTAACTGTTTTCGACCGCGTAGTTGGGGGGGTTCTAGAAAGAGTTTTAGAAGTAGGTTGGAAGGGCGACTGGCCAAGGGTTTCAGTGGGAGTATCCTCCTCGGGTGGTAGCCTTGGGGGCTGCTTTTTTCCCGACATTTATTCTGACGAGACACTACAGATTCACGAACTGTTAATCAGTCTTAATTCAAAGTTACTTGACCAATAGTAAATATTCAGTTATGGAACTAGATTATTCACTATGATAAATAATAACTCACTTTGTGTGAAGTGAACAATCCCTCACAATTAAATCCACAAGTTAATTGCGCAATCTAACACAGTACAGTACAAAAGATAATCCGATTAGGTTCATAAGTTAGTTTCCTTTTAGTTCAGATACTAAACTCATACTCAATACCTCACTCTTTACGCCAAAGTTGGCATTTTGTTTGAATCATAAACCCCTGAATCACAAAGGCCGGTTAATTAGAATAGATAGCTCTTTTGAATTTACTAAAAGAAAACTTTAGCGTAAAGAGCGAGGTATTGACTAGTGAGGAACCCCCTCATATACGTAATAATTTCTGTTCGTTTTAATTTTTAATGTTGCTCCTTACTTTCAGTTGAAAAAAAACTTGATTTTTATTTAAATTCTGATCGTTGTTTAAAAAATGCCGGGAAATCCGGCGTCCCCTTCATAGAAATGTCCCTCCCCCCAAGGAAACATCCTCCAAGGAAAGATCCTCCACCATAACCCCCTTTTCAAACTCCCCCCCCACTAGAAAAAAATCCTTCCTGAAATCGTCTCTATACTTCCCATTAACCAATACTATCAGAGGCAACGCTATAACGTTGCCTATTTTAAAGGTCAGACGGCTCCAATGTTTTATTATTGTTATTATTTATTATTATTTTTGTTTTCCCAGAGGCACTTAATATGGAAGAAGTCGTATAAATTTCAAAGGGGAATCGTTCGATTGGATATCAAGAGTTTTAGTGCCCTTTTTAAGGGTCAAAAGTGATTAGAAGGCAACTAACACCCCTTCCACGCCCACCATTTCCCCAAACACATCCAATCTAAATTTGAGATAACCATTTTCTTCTACGTAGTTTATTTCCAGATAGAAATCATGTTTTTGAGGAGGACACTCCCCCCACAGCCCTCAGGGCACGGGTTGTAGGTTATGCCCTGGGGCATATAAGGTTCTTATAGAAAGTGTTGTAGTAGAAACTTAAAAAAAGGGCTCATTCAATTGGAAATTGAAATGGCTATTGCCCTTTTTAATAGTCGAAAGTGCTTGAAAGGCAACTAACACCCCTTCCACGCCTACCATTTCCCCAAACACATCCAATAAAAATTCTGAGATAGCCATTTTGTTCAATGTAGTTGAAATTCTGGAAGTTAAATCTTTGAGCAGGACAATCCCCCCACAGTCTTCAGGGCAAGGGTTATAAGTTATGCCCTGGGGGCATATATGTTTCTAATAGAAGGAATGCTCGTATAAACTTCATAGAGGACTCATTTGATTGAAAATTGTAAGTTCTAGTTCACTTTTTAAGCGTCAAAAGATATCAGAGTGTAACCAGCCCCCCCCCCCTCACGCCCTTTTTTCCCCAAATGCATCCGATAAAAATTCTGAGATAGCTTTTTTTTTAAAACAGATTTAAGATCATATAACAAAAACTCCTGTGCTGACGAAAACCTCCAGGGCCCGGGGGCAGGTGTTGTAAGTTATACTCTGGGGGCATAAATGGTTCTTATGGAAGGGTTGCTCTTATAAACTTTAAAGAGGGCTCATTTGATTGGAAATTGAAAGTTCTACTTCACTTTTTAAGAGTCAAAAGAGATTGGAGGGCACCTACCTCCCCCCCCCCCCTCCGCACCCTTTTTTCCTCAAACCCATCCGATAAGAACTTTGAGATAGCCATTTTTTAAAAATATTTTGGAGACCATATAACGAAAACTCCGGGGTCGACACAGGTTGCCTTTCCGAGGGCAGGCGTAGTAAATTATGCCCTTGGGGAATATATGGTTCTTTTGGAAGGGATGCTCGTAAAAACTTCAGACAGGGCTCATTTGGTTGGAAATTGAAGTTTTTGAGAGTCAAAAGAGATTGGAGGGCAACTAGCCCCCCACGCCCCTTATTCTCCAAATGCATCCGATAAAAACTTTGAGGTAGCCATTAAGTTAAAAATTGTTCAAAAGTCAGATAACAAAAATCAGGTGTCGACACAGCCCCCCAAGGTCCGGGGGAAGGTGTTTTAAGTTATGCCCTGGGGCATATATGGTTCTTACGAAAGGGATGCTCGTATAAACTTCAGAAAGGGCTCATTTGATTGGAAATTGAAAGTTCGAGCTCACTTTTTAATAGTCAAAATAGATCCGAGGGCAACTAGCCCCCCTCCCACGCCTTCTTTTTCCAAACCCATCTTATGAAAATTTTGAGATAGACATTTTGTTAAAAATAATTCAAAAGTCGGATAAGAAAAACCCCGGTGTCAGTACAACCCCCACAGGCCCCGGGGAAGGCATTCTAAGTTATGCCCTTAAGGCAAATATTGTTCTTATGAAAGGGATGCTCGTATAAACTTCATAGAGGGCTCATTTGATTGGAATTGAAAGTTCTGGTACAATTTTTAGGAGTCTAGAGATTTAAAGGCAACTAGACCCCCCCCCCCCCCACCCACGTCTTTTTTTCCCTCAAATCCATCCGCTACGAATTTTGAGATAGCCAGTTTTTTGAAAAGTGTTCAAAAATTAGATAACAAAAACTCTGGTGTCAACACACACCCCCAGGGCCTGGGGTAGGCGTTGTAAGTGTTGTCCTGGGGCGTATAGGGTTCTTATGGAAGTGATTCTCGTATAAACTTCAGAGAGGGCTCATTTGATTAGAAATTGAAAGTTCTAGTTCACTTTTTTAGAGTCAAAAGATATCCAAGAGCAACTAGCCCCCCCTTCCCCCCGACTCTTTTTTCCGCAAGCCCATCCAATAAAAATTTTTAAAGAGTCATTTCATTAAAAATAGTTCAAAGGTCAGATAAGAAAAACTCTTGCGTCGACACAACCCCCCAAGGCCCGGAGGCAGGCGTTATAAGTAATGTTCTGGGGGCAAATATAGTTCTTACGGAAGGGATCCTCGTAAAAACTTCAGAGAGGGCTCCTTTGATTGGAAATTGAAAGTTTTTGTTTACTTTTTAAGAGTCAACAGAGATTGGAGGGCAACTAGCCCCCCCCCCTCCACGCCCTAAATTCATCAGATAAACATTTTGAGATATGACATTTTGTTAAAAATAGTTCAAATTTCAGATAACAAAATCTCCGGTGTCGACAAAGCCCTCCAGGGCCCGGGGGTAGTCGTTGTAAGTTATGTCCTGGGGCCATATATGGTTGTTATGGAAGGAATGCTCGTATAAACTTCATATAGGACTCATTTGATTGGAAATTGAAAGCTGTAATTCACATTTTAAGAGTATAAAGTGATCGGAGGGCAGCTTGTCTCCCCCACACTCCCTTTATTTTTTTTCCCAGAGGCACTTTATATAGAAGGGGTCGTCGCATAAACTTCAAAGGGGGCTCATTTGATTGGAAATCGAGAGTTCTAGTGCCCTTTTTAAGCGTCAAAACTGATCGGAGTGCAACTAGCCCCCCCTCCCAAGCCCCTTTTCTCTAAATACATCTGATAAAAAATTTGAGGTAGCCATTTTGTTACAAATAGTTCAAGGATCATACAACAAAAAACTCCTTTACACATGGTCATTTCGTCAAAAATAGTTCGAAGGTCAGATAAGAAAAACTCCTATGTCAACATAACTCCCCAGGGCCCGGGGGATAGGCCTTGTAAGTATTGCTTTTGGGGCATATATGGTTCTTATGGAAAGTATGCTCGTATAAACTTTAGAGAGGGCTCATTTGATTTGAAATTGAAAGTTGTAGTTCACTTTTAAAGATTCAATAGATATCGGAGGGCAAATACCCCCTCCCACCATTCCCTTTTTTCCTCAAACCCATCTGATAAGAACTTTGAGATAGCAATTTTTTTTAAATATTTCAAAGATCATATAATGAAAACCCTGAGGTCGACACAACCATCAGGGCCCTGAGGCAGGCGTTGTATGTAATGCTCTGCGGGCATACATAGTTCTTATGGAAGGGATGCTCGTATAAATTTCGGAGAGGGCTCATATGATTGAAAATTGAAAGTTCTCGTTCACTTTTTAAGAGGCAAAAGAGATGGGAGGGCAACTAGCCCCCCCCCCCTGTCAAAAGAGACCAAAGGGCAATTAGCCCCCCACGCCCTTTTCCCCAATCCCATCCGATAAAAATTTTGAGATAGCTATTTTGTTAAAACTATTTCAAACATCAGATAATAAAAACTCCATGGTTCACACAAAAACTTGAACTTTTTTAAAAACTTGAAACTTTTTGCAATCAAAAACGACAAAAATTAATTAAAAAAAAACTTTCCTAAAAATAAGTTTTTCAAAGAAAAGTAAAGGCCATTTTAAACTTAATCTCAGCAGATACAAATACCTGTTAAAATTTAAACTCAAAACGACCAGAAATTACTATTAAAGAATAAATGAAACCCAAAACGAACAAAAACTGAATAAACAATTATAGCAAAAAACATACAAGAAATAATAATATAAATGAATAAACATCTCTTAAAGAGAGTAATGCTTAGATTGAATATGAAAATCAAGCTTAAAACGGAAAAATATTTTTCTATTGAAGTATAAATGAAATTTAAAACGAACAGAAATTAAATAAACAATCAATGCAAACAAATATACAATAGATATTAATGTAAATTAATAACTAAATCTTAAAACGAGTGAAACTTAAATTGAATATGCAAATCAAGCTTGAAACGAACAAAAATAACTACAAACAAGAGTTTGGGCATCGCCTCCTTCTCTCACTGTAAAAGTCTAAGACCTATTGCGTCATTGGCGCTTTACTGAAAACTATATGCGTCTTGAACAGTCTTGGAAAGTATAAACAACATCCAATTGCATATTTGATTTATAATGATATTAATTGGTGAAAAATCCATCAGATCAAGAATTTATTTCCCTTTAATTTTATTTTTATTTTCAATGCTGTAAGAACTGGAAAAGAAAATATTTTCAATATAATTCGTTTTAAATTAAGCGCCAATGACGCAGTATGCTTTTGGTTTTTATTTACAGTTAAGGAGGGGGCAGTATCCAAACTCTTGTTTGTAGTGAAACTATATTCGTTTTGAATAACTTTAGAAAGAACTAATAAATTAAACTGAATATCTTATGTGCAATGATATTAATTGCTGAAAGCTCATCAGTTCAAAGTTTTACTATAATTTTAATGTTTATTTTCAATATTAAGTACAAAAGAAAATATTTATAATAAAATTGGTTTTCAGAAAAGCGCCAATGACGCACTAGGTTTTAGACTTTTAAATCGAGAGAAGGAGGCAATGCCAAAATCTTATTTGTAGTGATTTTTGTTTGTTTAAAGCTTGATTTGCATATTCAATTTAAGTTTCACTCGTCTTACGACTTATTTATTCGTTTACATTAATATCTATTGTTTGTTTGTTATCATTGATTGTTTGTTTAATTTCTGTCCGTTTTAAGTTTCATTTATACTTCAATAGCAAAATGCTTTTTACGTTTTTAACTTTGAGTTTCATATTCAATCTAAGCATTACTCGCTTTAGGATCTATTTATTCATATATGTTATTACTTGTTGTATGTTTTTTACTAGCATTGTTTATTTAATTTCTGTTCATTTTGGGTTTTATTTATTCTTTAGTAGTAATTTCTGGTCGTTTTGAGTCTGAATTTTAACAGGTATTTGT